>JARHVA010003887.1:75000-237500 GCA_037957365.1 Torreya grandis
ATATACAATTTCATCCCTGAATTTGACCAAATTTTTTGGAATAGGTACTTGTTCTAGAACAAGCTCACACCTTTTAGATTCCTTTCCATATTTCATTTTATATACAAAAAAAATTATATTTAATATAATCAACCATTTCTTGTCCAATTCCATGTGTACTTTCCTCATAGGTATATACTTTCAATTTTGGCAATCCACCAGAAATGTTGCAACTTACATCTAAACATGCACTGTTATAAAATAATCAACCATCTGGTCTTTCAAAAAAACTTTTGAAATGGATTATCTTACTAATTTTGGTGGGGATTCCACTCCACACTCCTAATTTTTTTTGTTAGTATGCAAAGTGAAATGAACATGACAAAAAATTATCATAGTGCATGCCTACAACAACAAGTAGTGCATATGTGATTGGTTTTCACATAGAAGGGTTTGGCCACTTAAAAATACCTTTGACTAATATAAATATATAAATACTTTAAAACATATTTAGTGTAAAATTATGTTTGAGTCATATCCAAAAAATCTTTAGGATGTGGTTCAAGGTAATGAAAACTAATATTAAGTGATACCCTTGCATTATCTTTCCAAAATTCTACCATTAAATATTTTAGGGCATTGTCTATAGCCTTGTCTTTCCATGGGAGTCTAATCAACATCAAATATTATATGTATGCCAATATATATCATTAGTGTTTTTATATTTATGTGAAAACTCAACTTAATTTTCTAATCAATCATTCATTCTAAATTTTACCACTAACCAAAAAAGTTGCAATAACATGTTGGGAAACATTACCATCTTTGGTGTGTTTATTCACACCTACTTGATGGTATGAATTATGAAAGTTTTCAATAATTGATTTATTTACACAATCAATATTAGATGTTATTATTCCTAGGGTGTTCATTGTATGTCTCATAGTTTTTACTTTCATCAAAGTAAAAAACAATTGGCATCATTGATTTTTATTTAAATCTTGAAAGTGTCAGTCCTAGATTCTTTAAAATTTTCTTCTCATATGGTGTTTAGACATTTTTTAATCATTTATTTCAAAATGGATTCATAAATTTCAATTAAATACATTGGTTTTATTCTATAAATCCTAGGAGGTGTTTTTATTAGTATATTTGATTGATTTGGTGATTCCATATTATTTTATTAGTTAGTAGGCTCTTCATTAAATGGTGTTCACATATTTTTTTATTCATTATAACTTTCTCCATTAGGTGTATCCATATTAGTTTCATCATTAGTAGTTTCTTAAATGCATGTTTATATGTAATTCACATCAATATGCATATTATCATCATCACCAAAATTAAAAATAGTAGAATATGAATACGGGATTGCATTATAATTTTATATACTATAAGAATTGATAATTGGATTTCCATAATTTGGGATAGTATAATTGTTAGTAAACGTTACCATCTTTGGTTTGTTTCTTCACACCTACTTGATGGTATGCATTATGTAAATTTACAACAATTTATTTTTTTACACCATCAATATTAGATGTTATTATTCCTAGGGTGTTCATTGTATGTCTCATATTTTTCACTTTCATCCAAGTCACAAAAAATTGGCATATTTGATTTTTGTTTAAATCTTGAAAGTGCCAGTCCTAAATTCTTTCAACTTTTCTTCTAATTTGGTGCTCAAACATTTTTTTAGTCGCTGGTTTCAAAATGGATTCATAAATTTCAATTAAATACATTTGTTTTATTTTATAAATCCTAGGAGGTGTTCTTAATGGTATATTTGATTGATTTGGTGTTTCCATATTATTTTCTTCATCAGTAGGTTCTTCATTGAATGGTGTTCCCATATTGTTTTCTTTATTGTAACTTTCTCCATTAGGTGTATCCATATTAGTTTCATCATTAATAGTTTATTAAATGCATTTTTATATGTAAATCACATCATTATGCATATTATCATCATCAAAATTAAAATTAGTAAAATCTGGATATGGGTTTGCATTATAATTGGGTATACTATCAGAATTGACAATTGGACTTCCATAATTTGGTATAGTATCATTGTTAGTTTCATCATTATTTATGATAATCAACTCATTGGGGATATTATACTTACATGCATGATTTATTTTGATTCATCGCCTTTGTTTTTATCTCACTATTTCTAATTCATTTGGTGTTTTACACTTTGACTTATTCTTCCTAATACTATGAAATCCATCACACATGATTGCATCGAGTTTTTAATTTTTTAGGGTGGGGACGATAATCCAATTATTCTAAAATAGACATCTTTTCAATGTGAATTACCAAGTGGGGACAATAATCCAATTATTTAAAAATAATTAAAAATAGTCCTATGTACTCTTTAGTCAATAATGTGATTAGATAATGATTTATGCTTTCAAGGATGTGGATAAAATTATAATCATTTGAAATCAAAATTATAGAATATAGACCAAAAAAGAGTAGGGAACAATACTCTTGAAGTAAAAAAATGACTATTTTTAAAAAAAAAAAATTATTAATGAAAGAAGCATGTATGTGGTAATAATGCATACATGTTAAAATCACATATGTATAAATATGACAATGTGGTAATACCACATACATGATATTTAGTGTATGTAAAAAACCATAAACCTTAAGCCCTAAACACTAAATATTATAGCTTGAGTTGTGATCCCTATACCCTATAACCTATACCCCAAATCTTAACCTTAAACCATAAACCCTAATCCCTATACCTTATATCCTAAACCTAAAACCTTAATTCATAAATCCTATTTACCCTATACCATATACATGAAACTATAACCCTAAGTGTCAATTGGAACTAGAGGCTTAGAATTGCATTCATCCACCCATTCTTGTGACTTACACTTGTTCCAAGTAAATTTAAAGCATGCATAATAAAATCATGCCATGTGCCTCAAATGAATCATCTAAGAACTTGTGTTTGAGATATGAAATAAGTGTAACTCACTTGATCCTAATACTATCATATAATCCTGATAGACTGTAAATTGTTCATCATCCATGAACCAAAAAAATCTATGTACAATGGACTTTTTTTTAGCACCATGGTCCATATATTCATTACACTATTCAACTATATTCTTTGCATCTGACAAATCATTAAATTTTTAAAAATTTAACTCCTCTCTTGTAATCTCTCTTTTGACACATGTTCATGCATCATCATGCCCCTCTTTTCCATGGCCTAATTTAGTGAAAGTCGAAATATTATGTACACTAGTGCTCACATGTAGAAAATCCATGCATTCTTGAATTATGATGTGTGGTTATCTAACAATATATAATATGGATTAAAAGCAATGTTCCTTTTACAAAAATTTCCATAAAATAGTTGAAAGTAATCTTGAACATACTCCAAAGAATGTGTCTGATCATTTATTACATAAAAGTGGCACTCTGTTAATATTTTTTGATAATTTTTTGTACTATCATGTAAATACATGAATGTTATATGCATAAAATGTGAACCCTGTACTGAAATGTAGTATTATGACTAAACTTCTCTTTGTGGTTTTAATGTGTAATTATTTATAAATTCAACTACAGAAATAATAGTACCAATAAAAAATGTATATTACTTAACTTGAATTATTCTTCTAGCCATTGAGTTATGTGTGTGCCTTGCATACTCATATACAATTTCATCCTTGAATTTGTCCATAATTTTGGAAATAGGTATTTGTTCTAGAAGAAGATCACACCTTTTAGATTCCTTTCCATATTTCATTTGATATAATTTGAAAATTATATTTACTATAAGCAACCAATTCTTTTCCAATTCCATGTGTACTCTCCTCATTGGTATATGATTTCAATTTTGGCAATCGACCACAAATGTTGTAATTTACATCTAAACATGCACTATTATAAAATAATCAACCATCTGGTCTCTCAAAAAAAACTATTGAAATGAATTATCTTTCTAATTTTGTGGGGATTATACTCCACACTAATTAAAAAAAAAATTAGTATACAAAGTAAAATTAACATGGCAAAAAATATCATAGTGCATGCCTACAACAATAAGTAGTGAGTGTGTGATTGATTTTCACATAGAAGGGTTTGGCCATTAAAAATACCTTTGACTAATATATATATATATGGATATTTTTAAACATATTTAGAGTAAAATTATGTTTGAGTCATACCCAAAAAATCTTTACGATGTGGTCCAATTTTATGATAACTAATATTAAGTGATACCCTTGCGTTATCTTTCCAAAATTCTACCATTAAATATTTTAGGACATCATTTATAGCCTTATCTTTCCATGGGAGTCTAATAAATATAAAATATTATATATATCCCAATTTATTTCATTAGTGTTTTTATATTTATGTGAAAACTCAACTTGTTTTTCTAATCAGTCATTCATTCTTTCTTTTTACCACTTACTAAAACTGTTGTAATAACATGCTGGGAAACATTATCATCTTTGGTGTGTTTCTTCACAACTAATTGATGGTATGCATTATGAATTTTTTTAATAATTTCTTTGTTTACACAATCAATATTAGATGTTATTATTCCTAGGGTGTTCATTGTATGTCTCATATTTTTTACTTTCATCAAAGTAACAAACAATTGGCATCATTAATTTTATTTAAATCTTGAAAGTGTTAGTCCAAAATTCTTTCAACTTTTCTTCTCATATGGTGTTTAGAAATTTTTTTAGTGATTGATTTTAAAATGGATTCATGAATTTCGATTAAATACATTGGTTTTATTCTATAAATCCTAGGAAGTTATTTTAATTGTATATTTGATTGATTTGGTGTTTCCATATTATTTTATTAATCAGTGGGTTCTTCATTCAATGGTGTTCCCATATTATTTTATTCATTGTAACTTTATCCATTAGGTGTATCCATATTAGTTTTATCATTAGTAGTTTCTTAAATTCATGTTTATATACAATTCACATCATTATGCATATTATCATCACCATCAAAATTAAAAATAGTAAAATCTAAATAAGGGATTGCATTATAATTGGGTATACTATCAGAATTGACAATTGGGCTTCCATAATTTGGTATAGTATCATTGTTAGTAAACATTACCATCTTTGGTGTGTTTCTTCACACCTACTTGATGGTATGCATTATGAAAATTATCAATAATTGGTTTGTTTACATAATCAATATTATATGTTATTATTCATAGGGTGTTCATTATATGTTACAAAAAATTGGCATATTTGATTTTTGTTTAAATCTTGAAAGTGTCAGTCCTAAATTATTTCAACTTTTCTTTTCATATGGTGCTTAGACCATTTTTTAGTCATTGGTTTCAAAATGGACTCATCAATTTCAATTAAATACATTAGTTTTATTCTATAAATCCTAGGGGGTGTTCTTAATGGTATATTTGATTGATTTGTTTTTTTCATATTATTTTCTTCGTCAGTGGGTTCTTCATTGAATGGTGTTCCCATATTATTTTCTTCATTGTAACTTTCTCCATTAGGTGTATCCATATTAGTTTCATCATTAGTTGTTTATTAAATGCATGTTTCTATGTAAATCACATCATTATGCATATTATAATCATCATCAAAATTAAAAATAGTAAAATCTAAATAAGGGCTTGCATTATAATTATGTATACTATCAGAATTGACAATTGGACTATCATAATTTGGTATAGTTTCATTATTAGTTTCATCACTATTTATGATAATCAACTCATTAGGGATAGTATAATTACATGCATGATTTTTTTTCATTCATTGCCCTTGTTTTTATCTCACCATTTCTAATTCATTTGGTGTTTTACACTCTGAATTATCCTTCTTACTACTATGAAATCCATCACCCATGATTGCACCAAGTTTTTAACTTTTTAGGGTGGGGATAATAATCCAATTATTCTAAAATAGACATGCTTTCAATGTGAAGTATCAATTGGGGAAAACAATCAAATTATTTAAAAATAATTAAAAATAGTTAAAATAGTCCTATGTACTCTTTAGTCAATCATGTGAGTAGATAATGATTTCTGATTTTGAGAATGTGTATAACATTATAATACCCTAATACCCTAATGATTTATCCATGAAATTAATATCATTTACATTATAAATTAGGTTCATAGGGCTTATTTTATCCCAAATCACATCATTCATTTCCTCAATTGACTAATTTACTCAATATATGCTACCCTGGGGGCCAATTGAGCCCAAAATCACATTATAAAATCATAAATTGGTTCAAAGAGCTTAAATTAGTCTTAATTTCCTTTGAAATTAGACATTATTCACCATAAAACATTAAAATTATGGATAAAAATGCATTGTGCTCATAAATAAGTTTGATCAACTCAAATTATCTTTAATTACCTTCATGATTAAACTCTAAACCTTAAACCTTATCTCACATATACTTGAAACTCTAATCCCTAAAACCTAAATTATAAACCCTGAGCCAAATGATTTAGATATGAAATTAACATCATTTACATTAACAATTAGGTTCAAAAGGCTCAATTTGACCCAAATCACATCACTTATTGTTGCGCTTGACTAATTTTATCAAATTGTTGTGTCTTAGGGACCAATTGAGCCTAAAATTACATTCTATAGTTAAAAATAGGTTCAAAGAGATTATCTCAATTTATTTTATGATTAGACCTTATTCACCCTAAAACATTAACCCTATGCCTAAAAACACATTGTGGTCACAAATAGGTTCAATAATCTCAACTTATTCTTAATTACATTCATGATTAGACATTAAACTATAAACCCTATCTCACATATACTAAAAAATCTTACCATAAAACCTAAACCCTAAATTGTCATGAAACTAACATCCTTTACAATAATAATTAGGTTTATAGTGCTTAATTTGGCCTAAATCAAATCACTTTTTTCCATAATTGACTAATTTACTCAATATATGGTAACTTGGGGGGAAATTTATCCCAAAATCACATTTTTTAGTCACAAATAGGTTTAAGGGGATTAAATTAGTCTAAATTACCTTTACAGCTAGACCTTATTCACCCTATAACATTAACCCTAATCACCAAAACATATTATGGTCAAAATTAGGTTCAACAGACTGAACTTATCCTTAATTAACATCATAATTGGACTCTAAACCCTAAACCTTATCTCACATATATCTGAAACTCTAATCCTTAAACCCTAAACTCTAAAATTTTAAACCCTAAAGCAAATGATTTATCCATGTAATTAAAATCCTTTACAATAATAATTAGGCTTTTAGGGCTTAACTTGTTCCAAATTGCATCACTCATTGCCACAATTGACTATTTTACTCAATATGTGGTGACTAGGGGACCAATTGATCCCAAAATTACATTTTGTAGTCACAAATAGGTTTAATGAGCTTAAATTGGGCTCAAATGCCTTTTTGATTAGACATTATTCACCCTAATACATTAACCCTATTCCCAAAAACATATTATGGGGATAAATCGATTCATTCATTTCAACTTGTCTTTAATTACCTTCATAATTAGACTCTAAACCCTAAACCATATCTCACATATACCTAAAACTCTAATACATAAACCATAAACCATAAATTTTAAACCCTAAACCAAATGATTTAACTATGTAATTAACATATTTTGTAATAATAATTAATTTTACAGTGCTCAATTTGGCCCAAATCGCATTAATCATTTTCCCAATAGTCTAATTCGATCAATGTATGGTGATTTAGGGCCCAATTGAACCCAAAATCACATTTTGTAGTTATAACTAGGTTCAAGGATTTAAAATTGGCCCCAATTGCCTTTGAAATTATACCTAATTTATCCTAAAACATAAAACCTTTTCCCAGAAACATATTGTGGTCACAAATCTTGGTTCAATCAGCTTAAATTATCCTTAATTACATTTATGATTGGACCTTAAACCCTATCTCCTATATATCTTAAAATATAATCCATAAATTAAAAACCTTAAACAAAATTATTTAGTGACAATTAACATCCTTTAAAGTAATGCTAAATTATTTTCGTAAGGGCTTAGTTTGGCCCAAATTGCATCACTCATTACCCTAATTGACTAATTCACTCAATGTATGGTGATACAAGGGATAATTGAGCTCAAAATAATGTTATATAATGATAAATAGGTTCAAAGAGCTTAATTTATCTCCCATTACCTTTGTGATTACACCTTATATATCCTAAAACATAAATTAGATGCCCTTATCCCTAAAATCTAAGCCTAAAACCTAAAACCATAAATGGGTATGTGCACGGAGCTAGGTGAAAATTCTGTGGACATAACCCATAATGCGTACACATTATAAGGTAACATGTATGTATTATTATTATAACATGTACATGTTATGGCTTAGTATTACCGAGCCATAATGTATATGTGTTATAACAATAATGTGTATGCATTACTGAAACATATAGGAACATATACATATTCTTATATGTTTTAATAACACATGCATTATTAAAAATATAAAACAAGAAAATTCTCATCATTTGCATTTTATCTATTCACATTTTACTGATTCCCATTCATGTTTTGTCTATAATATCAAGTTTTGGCCTACAAGATTCAAGTTTTGCCCTCCATTCACTAGATTGACGATGCCACTATGAAGAAGAGGTATTTTTTTTAGAATAAATTATTTTTTTTGATTTTTTTAAATCTTTATTTAATTTTAATTTCAAATTTTTTTTTTTTTTTTTTTTTTGTAATAGGTTAGCATGCTCTACCTAACCCTCGACCCAATCCTCCACCTAACTATCTGCTCGACACTCCTAACCCTCTTAATCCTTCACCTAACCCTCTACCTAACCCTCCACCTAACCTTCTTGTACTTCTCCTAGATCCCCTAGGTAGCCAAGATGAATTAGTTACTCACATAGTGGAGATTAAAATTGAAATTGAGCAAATAATTAGGAGAATGAGGGATCCCACTTCCATAAGCATCCACTACACCTATTTGGCCAATAACCTAGAGTTAGTATTAGGCCAAGTTGACTTGATAACAAGTCAAATTGATAGATGGAGGTCATATAGGGATATTTTTAGGGTTTAATATGATTAAAAATTATCAACATCTTAGGTGAAAAACAATAATATAAAAAAAGATCAGATTTATGCCTTATTTATTGACCTGATCACCAATGCCCCATTTTCCATAACAACCAAACATTTCCTAATCCACTAATACCAACATGATTTGACTAAGGCCAATTTTTAGGAGTGATGGTGTATGGTGTTTGACTATCCCCCTTGTAATAACCATGAGGTCCCTTTTTACTTTTTGATGAAACTCTATTATGAGTTTTTCCTCATTAAAATTCTAAATTACTTTGACTATGGTGATTTTTAGGGTTGAAGGAAAGGCTCCACATTGGATCAACTAGGTATACATCAGGTACCTAATTAGTCTACAAGGATCATTACCTAAAATCCACTTCATCTAGAGATTCCATCTATGGTGATAGAAGTTGTGGATATAGACACTTTTCATGTGCTTAGTGTGCTTACTGATACACTCATTCACTATAAAAGTAGACCTTTAGAGATAGGTGATTGAGATACTCCAGCTAGTGGTCATACCCAACTCCACTAATGTATATGTTGTGGTGCTATATGAACTATACCTTTAGATGATGACAATGGCACTTCATGTGTATTAGAAGATGTGGTCTTGATTGATGAGTTGTTGGCATACATATTTCATTTAGATATGTTGGGAGTCTCTACGCACATGCAGGTATCTTTTATATAAATTTATTATTAAAATTTTAAGTGATATTTACAATTTAAAAAGGTAAAAACTAATTTACACATTTAAATTGAATAATATATATGTATTTTTTTGTGTTCCAAGAGGAGACATTGCCTTCAACATCATAACTAGGTAGTGGGCCAGCCCAAGTTAATATATCTATCTGTGTCAATATGACACCATATACATTTATAGAGGTAAAATTACAAGTGAATATTATATACTATAGATGTACATTCATACACCTTAATTGTATCCTTGGTAGATTTTTTGTAATAATTTATATAAAATACCTAATATAATTTTGTTAGAGTTTTTATTTTTTGATTTGTTAACATGGATTGGCATAACTTTTTAGAAACTAATCCTCAATCTCAACTATGTTTTAAATAACCAAAATAATAAGTTGAACATTTGATTGATATCTCATTATATGTAGTTTCTATAGCGGGTCAATCCCAATCAGTAGGATTGGATGTATATATATGAATTAATTTGATAAAAGTTGTTTGGCACAATATATTTCTATCAATTTGCCAATCGAGCATAACATGTCTTCATCAATATGCACACCATATCTTTATATATATATATATATATATATATATATATATATATATATATATATATATATATATATATTCATTCATTTGATAAAAGTTGTTTGGCACAATATATTTCTATCAATTTTACAATCGAGCATAGCATGTCTTCATCAATATGCACACCATATCTTTCTTTTAAATACTAGCCTCATAGATATAAACTTGATTCTTTATTATCCTAATCATATATAGTGGCTCAATGTCTATGATCAATGTCTAAAATGTTCATAGATAGCAATCTAATTCCCATCTTGATTCCATCCGAGCATAATAATTTAATCTCTATCTATGGAGTTATAAATTTAGATGGCATAGCCTCTTGATCCCCTTGTACCTAGTCAATTCCAATGGTTTTTTCTGAGAGTATCTATTAGATCCCATTGGTTTGTTAGGAGAGCATCGACTATAAACTATAACCTATATGTATATGGCATAGGCCTTGCAACCATATACAAATAGTGGACCTGAACACCATATAGATAGATGGGGTTGAGTTTTTTGTTACCACCACCTACTTAGGGGTCCCAAATACCTAATATATCTATCTAGGTGAGAGGTTATATCTATATCCATTGATGCAGAGTTATATCAGCTTCTATACTAACCTCTACCTATATCTGTTCCTTTTAAGGTTCTCCTTCATCTATTTATAACTCATTCCCTTAGTCATTTGGGTAATAAATAAAAAATGACAATATTATTCAAATAATTCCTTCTATATTCTTATCACTCTCTCTACATCCTTTATCATGTCACTAACTCAAACTATCTATCTACTTACCCCTCACATACACCTTTCTAGCTTTACCTTCTACTAGCCCTATTTTTGGGTAAAGCTCCTTGTTGGGAGCATCTGACAGATCTTCACTATAAAATAATTACATATTTAAGAACCCAGTTTTCCCATATAACTCCCACATTAATACCTGACACAACTCTCAAGTAAAATTGTACTTCTTTCTTTAGGCCTCTCACCAATTTTCCCTCTATTTGTGTAAACCTAATTAGTATGAAACATGTAATAAATTTATATATAGTATATTAACCTTTATATATACCCATTTTGATCTTTCATCTAAATCAATCATTCTTTTACCACCTTTTTTGGACAAATTCTCTTGTTTCTATATCACCCCTTCTCTAGGCTTAACAGTAGATCACAACCTAATTTACATACTTTTTCATACATGACAAGCCCAAAACAATATAAATTAGTGAAAAGAATTCAATTAATGTAATATTACAAGTTTTTAGAAAATTTAACGGTCAAATCTTATTTTATACACTAAACCTTAGAATCAGTGTTTCTAGGCCATTACTAGGGCTGAGAGCACACTAAACGGTATAAATTTTGGCCTAGTGGGTTTCAAAACCCCAAAACTTTTTCATTGGTTCTATACTGGCCCTATATAACTTTATCATTAAGAGAACAATTTTTGAAATCCCACAATCAATTACAAACATAAAACTCTTAGTTTATAACCCTGCCTATGCACATAGGAAAATAGGGTACAGGGTTACTTTGCCTTTCCTTCAGATTTTAATATATTCAAAACCTAATATGGGATTATATAAACTTCCATTTACTATCTTATACCCTTTAAAATGTCAATGGAATCCTAAACTAGTTTCAACATAATATAACTTAGTCCTTTGATTGTATGTTGCCCTTTAGCAAATAGGGTACTCAGGGATTGTTTCCTCTTTCAATGTCAAAGCACTATAAACCTATATCAAGTTTATCTCCCCATTTATATGATGATTCAACATAATTATTTAAAATATTTATAATCCATAACAAGTTACAATAATAAACACAAGGCACATAATTCTTAGTTTATAAACTATATGTTTTCCAAGAATAAGAACTTTGGATAAATAGGGTTTTACCACTTCTTGACCAATTAGATTCATAAAAATATTATTCTCAACACTCTTATTCACATTGATTAGTTAGCCTTACACATATATTTATACCAAAATAATAAAATGTTTGGACTATAGTTAAATCTTGGACTGTATGCAAGACTATGTTTGTTAGCAACTTGTTTAATTAATGAATTGTCCAAGTTATTAATTATTAGTTTGTTTGTTTAGCGAATGAATACGGTTGACACTCCTCCATCATTATGACTCAAGCTAGAGTATAAAATTTTTACTGTAATTCCATCTAAACAGGCACTCACTAAGGTATGTATACTCGTAATTTTGAAATGTAATTTAGTACTTTTGTTTTAATAATTTTACTATATACTTTAGAAAATATAACCTATATGCATGAATGTATTATGTATGTAGGGTTGTCAAATGAAATTTATAGTCTGATTTAGATAACTACTATGATATTTCATCATGTTTCTTCATCATTTGACACATCTATTCATGTAGTTGAACATGGCATTGACCCAATCAAGCATCAATGCCAAATTGAGGAGGATTATGAGATTGTAGTAAGTGTACATTTAAATGATTTTTTTATATGAGTTTCTTATCTTGATTTCATGTATACTTGTTAATATTATATAAATTTTTGTATTTGAATAGGTTTAGCTATAAGGGAGCAATGAGCATAGTACCCACAGTCAAACCTTAGAGAAATCTATGGCATTTGAGATATCTCCATCTAAAAGCAAGGAATCCCAAGGAGAGTCTTCTTTGAAGAAGGAAAAGAGAGAGAGAGACTATTTTATTATTAGGATGTTGTAGATGATGTAATTTTTTTATGTCTATATGGTAATATATGTATTTTTTCATTGTATATACATATATGATGTATTCACCTGACATTAAATACTATGTTGTTATACATGATGTAATTTTTTGTATGCCTATATGGTTATGCATGTATTATTGACATTGTATGCCTATATATGACATTTTTACATGGAATTATAATTTTATACATGAATATTTAAGAAAGCCAATGAAGTAAATCTTGTTTGAATCACTTGTGTTTAGAGTATTATAAATGATTAGTTTTAAAGTATTCTTAAGGACTAAAAATGTTATGAGATTGAGAATAACTTGTTAGGATAATTGTATAAATCAGACCCTTATAAGACATGAAGATGCAACTGACATTCACTTGATATGGTTTTTTAATTCTATGATATGGTTTTTTAGGATAATATTGCAAATCAAACATTCACTTGTTATGGTTTGATTTGAATCTTCTTTCATAATATAGCTCCTCTTTTGACTCTTTGGACTTAACTTAGCTTCTTAAACCTAGTAATTATTCTTTGTACTCTTAGTAGAACCTCCTTGATGGCATTGATCTCTATCCATACATATTTTACCTCATTCCATTCATGTCTCATTCATAAATTTCCTCTCAATCTCTTTCAAGTTTATTCCTAAGCACCTTCTTTGAGTCTCAAGGACCAAATCTTGGTCTATGTTTCAAGAGCTCAACCTGTTATCATATATGGTCTTAGATGATCATAACAGACTTGGTATAACCTCCTTAAATTACTACAAAAATATCATGCTATCATTTCACACCTTATGGACACAATGCTCTCTCAAGGCTTGTAGCCTCTTTTTATTATATTTTTCCTTATACAAAAAAGTCCTGATTTCTCAAGAGATTATAAGGGAATTTATAGGTACACTATTATTTTTCATATCTATGTCAAATTTCATATCCCAAATCCACCTCTAACTATCACTTATTTCATTGGCCTACCCTCATTTAGGCCTAATCATCCCTATTCCAAACCCTCAATCCTAGAATCCGTACACATTCATAAAATATCAAGTTAAAACCTTTTGATTCACCTTGAGTATAGGGGAGAAAGATTATAAAGTTTCATTAAATTCACATGGTTATATCTCTAAAAATTGCTTGAAGCTCACTAATCTAGGGTTTTGCATGCCCTATGCATGCTCTCCAAAGGACCAATTTGACCTTCCTACTGATCTTATTTTGTTGAAAATATACTCATGATGTCTAAAACATACCAATTTGACCTTTTTATTGAAGGCCCCAAGTCTTCCTTGTACCTATTTTCCACTTCTGCCCAAGTAGGACTATAAGGCCTATTAGGCCTAATTCATGTTCTTAAAGATTATTTTTCCCCTATGATGTTATTTTTCACTCTTGACCCCATTCTCACACATATAATACTGATGTTTGGCCATATACTTGCCCCAACCTCCAAACTACCTTCAACACTTGAGGTATGGATGACATACATTTAACTATCATAATTATCATTACATTATGTTAAATTTATATGTTGTGTGTAAATAAGGTTTCTGGGTACAAGTTTGGTGGGTTGGCATAATGGATCCATCTTTCTGCTCCTCACCAAAAGTTTTGTTATAATATCCACTACCTCTAACTAGCAACTTTGCCTGTAGAACTAGTAGGTGTAAATCGACCACTTTGAGCACAAATATATAGGCAAATTAAATGTTTTATAAGAAACTTGACATCCATTTCCACCTATAAATGAATTTTCACTACTATTTTAGAGCACAGAAACACTGACAACAAATGTTGTCCAAGTTGAAGCTATGATTCGAGAACTCAATTTTTAGTTTTCATTGGCTAAAAAATGGCACTACAAACACATTCAAAGGGGAGAATAACATATAGGACCAGGTTCTTAACCTCTCATCTGGCCAACAAACCCACCACCCATTTTAAGCTCAAGAATGCCCTTCCCAATACAAGAAAGAGGTTGATTTTTAGCCTAACTTTAGGCATGCATAAAAAAATTGTAAGTTACATGGAGGAACCATAAAATCCTTCGTGTGCATGGGAAAGTACTCTAATTATACCTTGAATCTATTTTGAATAACCTCTAAGATTTATTAATGCTATAAGTTGTAATAAAGGGTTCTAGAATGTAAATTTTTGGTAGTGAAGAGACAACTTCTTATCCTCCAACTAGTAATTTTACCTCCGGGACCACCAAAAACAATACACCACTTTAATCACACACTCTCTCTCTCTCTCTCTCTCTCTCTCTCTCTCTCTCTCTCTCTCTCTCTCTCTCTCTCTCCTCTCTCTCTCTCTCTCTCTCTCACACACACACACACACACACACACACACACACACACACACACACACACACACACACAGGAAAATTATAATTATTCCAAGAACATTGACACATAATTCCATGTGCAAGTGAATTTTCACTGCTTTTTTGAATCATGAAAACACTAACAAAAGATGTTGTTAAAGTTAAAGCTACGGTCTAAAAAAATCAATTTTTGGTGTTTATTGGATAAAAAATGACACTAAAAACAAATCCAAAGGTGAAAATAATGTCTAGAATTAGGTTCTTGACCTCCCATCTAGCCTGAACAACAAACCCTCTACCCATTTTAGGCTCAAGAATGCCCTTCCCAATACAAGAAAGAGGTTAATTTTTAGCTTAACTTTAGGCATGCATAAAAAAAATGTTATTCATATGGAAAAATAATAATATCCTTTATTTACATTGTAAATTCCTCTATCTACACCCAAAATATTGTATAAATTAACTCTAAGAGCAATCTATGCTAGAAGTTGCAATAAAGGGTCCTAAAATGCAAAATTTTGGTAGTGAAGAGATAACTTATTGACCTCCAACTATAAACTTTGCCTCCAAAATTGATAGGTACAAATCCACCACTTTGATCACATATATATAGGCAAATTATACATGTTATTTAATCACATCATATCCTTCGCTGCTTCATATACAACTCTTCATCCAAATCACCATGAAGAAAAACAGTTTTCACATCTAACTATTCTAAGTACAAATACTCAACTTCAATTAAGCAAAGAAAATTCCTAATAGAAGTCATTTATAAAATAGGTGAGAAAATCTCATCAAAATTAATACTTTATTTTTGTGTAAACCCCTTGACCACCATCCTAGCCTTATACCCTTTTCTCCCTTTATCTTCTTCTTTTATTTTGAAGATCCACTTGTTTGGCAATGCACTCTTTTCCTTAGGTAGCCCTACTAAATCCCATGTTTGGTTCTCCATAAGAGATCTATGCTCCTCATCCATGGCTTTCTCCCACTTCTTCCTGACATCAACATACATTGCTTCTTCATAACACTCTGGTTCTCCATTGTTAGTGACTAACAAATAATTCAAAGGAAGAAAATGTTGAGGTTCTCTTATTACTTTCACCAAGAGTTGAGGACTACATTACTCATGTTTATATTATTTTAATTGCTTATGGCATGTATATGGAATCAACAATTTCTCCCATTTTATAGAATCAAGGCAACATTATTTGTAAAAGGGTAATATTCAAAAAAATTGGTGCGTTTTGAAATTTTAATAGAATCCATGAAAATGTTAGCATGTAGAAAAATTCATTTTATTGTGTTCCAATATAACTAATGGGTAGTGGTTTTCATACATGGTGATCAAGATATCGTGCACATAAGATTCATGGGTACTAGTTTGGAAATTAAGGTGTGCATACCACATAGTTTTAAAGTTACCCCATATTAATATATTGATTTTTTAGTTTTTTAAAATTTATTTGTATACTATTTCTAGTGATTTTGGAATTTGAGTTGTGATGATGTTGAGCCACCAAGATCTATTACCTAGCTAGTTCTAGTGTTTATAGACTACCTTATAGCTGAATAGACTTGGTATGTATAGGTTTTTTTGCCTTTTTGATTAATTTTTGTATGTTTGACACTTTTATGTATATTTTATCCATTTTATAGGAGTGTCGATATGAATGAACCCAAATGCTATCAAGATAAATAAATACCAATATGCAAAGCTTCTGAAACAATAATCAGTATTAATCTATATTGAATGATTCAAATAATTTTAAACTAGGCATAAATAATCCTTGACTCATAATTAAAGTTAACATGAAAAATTTGGAAATCTAAAAATAAATAAAACTTGACTTATTATTTTTAGCAATTGCTATTTTTTATATGTTTTACATGTAATTGCACGTAGTTCTAAAAATACACAAAATTTATTTAAACACTAAAATTAAATTATAAAATGAATATCAACTGAATTTCAAGTTTGGTTATAAAAATATTTAATTTCTAAAATTAAAAAATACCAAAAAAACATTAAACTATAATTTCAGACCCTTATATGGTCACATATGGCCTCCAAAATATATCAAAAACATCCATAAACAGACAAGAAAGGTTATGGATACACCTAAATTTTAGATATAGTTATTTTGGTAGGAATATGGGCTAAAATAGAGTTATGGATCAAAATTTATTGTCTCTATAAGTTCAACCTCTTTTTCTACATCATTCATCCTCTGGTTGAAAACAAGTCAACTCCTACAAGTTGCTCTGATTGTACTAATACCATTTATTCTTATCAATCTTATTTAGCTCTAATTATGTAATCCAAGTGTTGTCTTTTTACTTTAATCATTCATGCTAAATGAAATACCTATCATAACTTCCTTACCTTGTGTTTATTGTCTTCTTATCTATAACCTTCACTGTCTTTTATTTCTTCTTCTTTGGCACTTATTGTTTCCAATTTACTTGTTCATATTTTAAAAATTCACCATATTATCCATGGAAATAATATAAATCTATAACACTAAATACTAAAGAGATATCAATATTCTATGGTAAAATCATGTCATAAGCATTGTCATTGATTTTCTTCATAATTCTACATGGTCTAATCTTTTTTTACTTCAACTTCCTATATGTGCCTTTACGAAATTTGTCTTTCCTCAAGTAAACTATCACTATATCTTCTTATTCAAATATTTTTGTCCTTATTGTATCATTATACTTCTCATTACTTTATTGCAACATTTTTATTACCTATTATTATAACTATTGTATATATATTCTAGAAATACTTTTGCATCATCACTTACTTGTTCTACAATTGGTAACTGTATCAAATTTAAAACACTCATAAGATTTATCCCATAAAAAATGAAATACTAAATTTCCTCTTGATATATTCACTGAACTATTATATACAAACTCATCTTGTAGTAAAGCTAAGTCCCATTGCTTGGGCATCTCTACACCTATGCATCTCAATAAATTTTCCAAGCTCCTATTTATAAATTATGTTTGTCCATCTATTTGAGGGAGATATGAACTATTAAATTGTAACTTTGTAAATTTTGATAATAACTCTATAAGGTCAGTACTGTAATACCTTTAATGGAACTATCCCATGTTATAAAAAAATTTAGTGACAAAAAATAACACTTGTGATGTTAATGCCAAATGATAATGATCGTATCTAGTTAGATATGACTGTAGGATTTAAATAATTGTAAATAATATTTTTATGCATTGTTTTGGATTGATCATATCTGACATTGTTTTGATAGTGTATTTATAGAGAGATTTTCATGCTAGAGAAGTTTTGGTATGGAAATCATCTAGAGATTTTTAGCGATATTGGTTTAAATGATTCTATCTAGAAGATTCTCGATAAGGTCAGCCTTAGACACATACCCTGATCAGGTCAGATGACAACCTTAATTGAGAGCTAGATGGTGACATATGAAAATTATAGCTTTTTATAAGGGATATGAATGTGACTTTGGAGGATATGTGACAAATAATGAGATTGAACATAGTTGGATAGTTGATGATTATATGAGCCAATGTGGGGTAGGGGTATTTGCTTTGTGCTCATACATATATGTCTAGGGAAATATAGATGAGATGATTATATAGTGTTACTTTAATATATCGTCACCCCTGATGTTATGAAATTGTAGAAATACATATGTTTCTTATTTTCTAATTTTATTTAATTTTCATATTGTATTTATGGTTTTTTTCATGTAATTAAGGAGAGAGACACTAGACATTCATGTGGTTGTACCATGGTGGATCATATATATATATATATATATATATATATATATATATATATTTAAATATGTACTTTGGAGGGCCCTACTCAAGGCCTTGGTACGATGACCTTGCTGCACATTTTGGTGTATGAGCATATCATTCTTGATTGGCTAGTTGGAGGGCCTCATCCCTCTACTGTAGCGACATGTGAAACTAATTACACACCTAAATCCTATACGTGAAGGTGTTCTAATCTCCATCATGTCACTCTGAATTAAATGTAAAGTAACATTTGCTCTCCATGACATTATTGTGGGAATTTTTGTACTTGTTCCTTTCCCATAGAAAAACCTTCACACACGATGTGTTGTTGAGAAATTTTTGAAATCCCATATACCATGTTATATTTATCCATAAGTTAAAGAATTTGATAATTAGCATTTCCAAGTACTCATGCCATAACATGATCATTTCATTATGCTTTGCAATAGCACACATATGTCTATCTTCACAATTAGAGGTAAATTCCTTAAATTTGTACAATTTATTTTCAACTTTTCTTAAATCAATAACCTTTTATTTATCATTCACATATTTTATTAGGAATTTGTCATTGTAAAATTATATCTTGTAAATTTATTTACAACTTGAAATACCAAAACAAGATTTGTTTTTAAAGTCTAAAACTAGCTTCACATTTTTGAAAACACCATTATCAACTTTAAACATTTTTAGTCCCTTTAACTTATAAAACATTATTATTACCCAAAAATATTTTTCTTTAGTGTTATCACTACATAATGATTCAAATTTTTCTTTGTAATGACATGTGTTATGCAACACCATAATCAATCACCCAATCATCCTTATGTGAACTATGTCCTTTAAGAGCCACACATATAACATTACATTTGCAATCGTGATTTTTTGAAACCTAATTATTTTCCTTTCTATATCATTGATCCTTTTGTACCAATAATTATCTTTGTGATGTAACCTACAACAATAATTGCATTCACATTTGGGCTTATCTCTATGATCATCATGATTCTTAGATGAGTTGTACATGTTATCATGCTTCCAATTCCTCTCTCTTGACTTATATTGATTGTATTAAAACTTATTGTAGTTTTATTTTACCTTTGTCATGAACATACAAGAATCATCTTTAAAAGTCCGATTTTATCTGATTAGACATTTTTCTTCCTGTATTAACTTAGCACATAGATATTCAAATTTGATACTTTTTGATTTATCAGTAGTTACTAGGAATCTTATAAATAGTTGATAAGATCTTGGTACACTTGATATTATTATTTACATAAAATCCTTATCATTTATACTCTTATCTAGAGAGCCAAGTTTATTCTTGTTTTTCTTTATCTTTATTAAATGATGAAGTAGTTATTGTGTGTCCAAAAGTCTCATATTATATAATTTTGTAGTGAGAGATAGTATCCATACATAACTTGAATTCTCATATGTGTTGTTTAATCCAACTTATACCTTCACTTTCATTCTCTCATTTCAAGCTTCTAGAAAGACCTCATTTCAGAGTGTGAGTTTTATCCACACCACTACTATTCCATTTCTTATTTTATGATTGTATTGATGCTCATAGGAGTTTAAGGGCCTTTTTTTACATAAACAAGAAGTTAATAATTGTTTTAAAGGTTAGAAACATCTTCATATGATATACCTAATCATAATATTTTTTTATATTTAATTTAATTTCTCTAAAAATGATATGGTTAGATTCCATTGTTTGCAAATCCACAAAACACTAAAAGAAAGATTTATTTTAAATTTATAATCCCCTTCTTAAAAATAATATAAAAAAGGCTTAACAAAACGAAACATTTTTGAGAAACTTTAATCCCTTCAATAATAAACTAATTCTATTGCATGCGTATAAAGGAGGTTCTCCCCTTTTCAAAAAAAATATATTGTTTGATAAAAACCTTATTAGATGATATAATTTGTTTTAATTTACTTTGATTAAATTTTACCAAACACTTCCATCAGGATTAATAACATACCCTATGGCTAGCTTCAATCGATTGAAACATTTTTCACAATAAAATAAAAATTTGTCAGTAATGATGCATATTATTCTAAATAATTATCCTTGCACTAGCCATCAATAACAATGATGCTCATTATTCTATGGGGCTTAAAAACATAGCCTAAGTATAGAGATGCCTAAACAATTTAACACTTGTTTTCATCTAATTTTGTCATTGAAAATCCTTGCCCAGTTTCTTGATCTTTCACTCCAAACACTGGTAAAAAACATAATTATTTTTATTGCCTTAATTACCCTTTAATATCTAAAACCATTAGGAATAAATAACATTTTTTCCATATTTACTTCAAATTAATGAATAGTATTTAAAATCTCTAAATTTTGAAATAATATAGAGATCAATTAACTTTGATAATTAGATAATTTTAGAAATATGTCAACTAATTTCTTAATTTCAAGTATTTTAAAACATAAATGTGTGATTTAAACAATTTTCTAATAAATATATAATTTTATATATAATACTTGATTTTTTTAATGTGAAGTATAGATAAGATTCGTATGATTGTTTGTTTAAAAAGAGACTATACTTTTATATTTATAGATAAATTTAATTTAAATTAGAATTCTATTAACACTCAGCCTATCAACAAACAATCAAAATAGATAAAAAGGAGTGAATACAATCTAAACATAAGGGATCAAACAAAATATAGATGACCATATACTAACATTTTATGTTATATAGAATACTATAACATATTCTTAAAAAAAAAATCACAATAAGAATAAATTATAGTAAAGATATTATGATAATTGAAGTCTAGGAGAAAGATTATAAGGCATTATAAATTAAAAAATACTAACAACTAATTTTAATCAATGATAGGTAATTACTAATGAACCATAAATACTATCAAAACCAAAAATTACAATAGGTCAAGTTCTGATACAATAAATTAGAATTAATTCATATTGATTGAATCAAAATAATTATAAACCATGCATAAATAAACCTCAACTCAGAATTAGAGTTGACATGTAAAAATTTAAAAAAAAAAAAAAAAAAAAAAACCAAAAATAAAAGAAAAACTTCTATTTTTATCAGTTGTTATTTTTAGTAAATTTTGCATGTAAGTGTGTGTAGCTCTAAAAATCCCCTGAAATACTCTAAACATTAAAATTAGTCTACAATATAAACTTAAACTAAAGTTCATGTCTAGTCATAAAATTATGCAATTTTTAAAAATGAAAAAATCCCCAAAAAATCATTAAACTATAATTTTAAACCTTCCAATGGTCATGTTTGGCCTCCAAAAAATATTGAAAACACCTATAAGTGGAGAGAGTTGATAGGGAAACAACAAAAAATTTGAGATGGTCATTTTAACATGTGGTCTTAAGAGCTCAAATAGAGCTACAGATAAAAAGTTATGGCCTCTAAAATTTTAGCCTTTTTTTAATACATCATTCTCCTCTAGGTGAAAACAACTGAGCTCTTGCGAGTTGATTTTATTGTAATACTAACATTTTTATTTTTAAATCTTATTTAGCTCCCATTATATAATCTAAGTGTTTTATTCTTGCTACAATCCTTCTCACTAGACCAAATACGTGTTATAATTTCCTTGCCTTGGGCTAACTGTCTTCATATCCAAAACCTATACTATCTTGTCCTTCTTCTTTGAAACCTGCTACTAAAAATTCACTTCTTACTCTTCGTCACCTTCACCATCTTATCCATGGAATTCATATAAATATAAAACATTAAATACTATAGAGATGTCAAAATTTTGTGGTGGACTCTCCTTGTAAGCATTGTCATTGATTGTCTTCATAATTCTGCATGGACCAATTTTTTTATACTTCAACTTATTGTATGTGCCTTTTGGAAGTCTTTCTTTACTAAAGTAAACTGTTACCACCTCTCCTTGTTTAAATAACTTGGATATTGTTATGACATTTTTTGGTGCTTTATATTTCTCATTACTTCCTTACAACTTTCTTCTTACTCCTTGTAAGTATTGGATATGCTCTATAGATGCTTCTGCATCATCTTAATTCAATCTAAAATTGGTAACTATACCAAATCTAAAATAGCCATAGGATTTATCTCATAAATAATTTTAAATGGTAATTTTTCATTGATGTATTCACTAAAATGTTGTATGCAAACTCAACTTGTGGTAAATCCAAGTCCCATTGCTTGGGATTCTCTCCCACTATGTATCTCAACAAATTTACCAAGCTCCTATTCACAATTTCTATCTGTCATTTTATTTTTGGGTGATATATATTACTAAATTATAGATTATTTCCCATATTCTTCCATAAAGTCTTTAAAAAATGACTTAGAAATTTTATGTCCCTATCTGAAGTAATAATATTTGGAACATAATGCAATCTCACAATATCCTTAAAAAATAATTTTGTAAATCTAGTGGCATTATTGGTTTTATTATATGTAATTAAATGAATCATTTTATAAAATCTATCTACAACAAAAAAATTTAAATCATTACCTCTATATGTGTTTGTAATCCCAACACAAAATCCATACTCAAATTTGTCTATGGTCCTCTTGGAACTAGTAATGGTATGTATAGTCTAGTATTTTGTGTATACCCTTTAGCCACCTGACATATCCTACACCTTGAAACATACATTGTAACATATCTCTTCATATTTGGCCAAAAAAACTTTTCCTCCAAATTTATTATCTTCGTCTTACCAAAATGTCTAACCAAACCTCCACTATGTAGTTCTCTTATTATATTATCTCACAATATCCTTAAAAAATAATTCTGTAACTCTAGTGGCATTATTGGTTTTATTATATGTAATTAAATGAATCATTTTATAAAATCTATCTACAACAAAAAAATTTAAATCATTACCTCTATATGTGTTTGTAATCCCAACACAAAATCCATACTCAAATTTGTCTATGGTGCTCTTGGAACCAGTAATGGTATGTATAGTCTAGTATTTTGTGTATACCCTTTAGCCACCTGACATATCCTACACCTTGAAACATACATTGTCACATAATGCAATCTCACAATATCCTTAAAAAATAATTTTGTAACTCTAGTGGCATTACTAGTTTTATTATATGTAATTAAATGAATCATTTTATAAAATCTATCTACAACAAAAAAATTTGAATCATTACCTCTATATGTGTTTGTAATCCCAACAAAAAATCCATACTCAAATTTGTCTATGGTCCTCTTGGAACCAGTAATGGTATGTATAGTCTAGTATTTTGTGTATACCCTTTAGCCACCTGACATATCCTACACCTTGAAACATACATTGTCACATATCTCTTCATATTTGGCCAAAAAAACTTTTCCTCCAAATTTATTATCTTCGTCTTACCAAAATGTCTAACCAAACCTCCACTATGTAGTTCTCTTATTATATTATCTCGTATAGACCTAATTGGAATGCATAACTTTTTTCCTTTTAAGAGATAACCTTATTGTATAAGACAATCACCATGAATATAATTTGTCCCACCTATTAATGGATTCCTACACTATTCAACTTCCTTGCCAAAATATGGATTAATATCATATAATTCTTTGATATATTTAAATCCTAGTAATTCACTCAACATAATAGTTAATAGTGCTACTCCCCTGCTCAATACATCATCCACCTGATTCTATTTTTCTAATATATGTTTTAACATAAAAGCATACCTTTGCAAGAAAGATACCTACTTTACATACCTACTATTCATCTTATTTTATGTATTCACATACTTCAAAGCCTCATGATATGTAAATAGGATAAACTCCTTAGGCACTAGGTAATTCCTCCAATGTCTTAATGCTTGTAAAATTACATAATGTTCATCATAAGTAAAATAGTTTATTCTTAGCTTATTCAATTTATCACTGAGATATGCTATTATCTTTACTTCTTGACTCAACACAACACTAGTTCCCACAAATGAAGCATCACAATTAACCTAAAATACTTTTTTAAAATTTGGTAATGCTAAAATTAGTCTCTCTATAATCTTCTTCTTACAGAAACCAAAGCTTTCTATGGTTACTCTAGTCCATAAAAATTCCTTCCCTCTCATGCAATCTATTATTAGTGCCACAATACAACTAGAAGTTTTTGTAATTTTTTTGTAAAAAGTTACTAAACCATGAAAAATTCTTACCTCTATAATGATTTTTGGAATAGGCCACTCAACAATTGACTTTATATTTTATTCATCCATTCTCATACCATTTTTTGAAACCACAAATCCTAAAAATATGAAACTATTCTTCATAAACCTACACTTCTTCAAATTCGCATACAACTCCTTTCTTAAAAAATATAGTACCATTATCAAATATTAAAGTGTTATTCTTTAGTCTTATTAAATATTAAAATAGCATCAAAATAAACAACCACAAACTTATCAATATATTCTTGTAGTATTGTATTCATCATCCCCATAAATGTGATAGGTGCATTAGATAATTATAAGGGCATCACCATTCACTCATTTAAGTCATCCTTATTATTGAATGTTGTTTTCCACTAATCTCCTTCATGAATTCCAATCTGATAATAAACATTCCTTAGATCAATATTGGTAAAATATTTTGTTCCTACAAAGACTTCCATCATACCATCTAAATGAGGTATATGAAATCTATACTTGATTATAATTCTATTAATTGCTCTACTATCCACACATTCTCCATCCTCCATATTTCTTTAGAGTTAGCAATGCTAGTGTTACGTATGGAATCATACTTTCCCTTATCACCTTTTTTTATCAATTCAATAAACTGTTTATTTAATTTTGCATGTTCTGTTGGACTCATCTTATAAGCTACTTGATTGGGTAGATATGATCTTGGAATCAAATCAATTTGATGTTGAATATCTCTCTTCGATGGTAAACCATCTAGTAACTCATCAGGCATAACATATACATATTTTTTCAACATTCTTACTACTTTTGTTAGTATTTTCACTATTTATATGTCTTCATCTTTTGCTACTAATACATAACAATACCTTTCCACCTTCATATCTTGGATAAATTATTTAGTAGAGAACATGCTTTCTACCTTTTCTTCCTCTTTAAGAGGTAACAAAACTACCTTTGTACAACCTTTCCAAAAAATGTACATGTTTTTTATTCCATCATGAATTAATTTCCTATCAAATTACCATGGTTTCCCTAATATCACATAGTATGCATCCATTAGAATAACACCACATCATATTTCATCATTATAAGTCTTTCTTATAGAAAACTTGATTAACCACCTTTTATCTGCTCTAACTTCATTTTATTTCTTAAACCATGAAATCCAATAAGGATTAGTGTGTTTTTCATAATGTAAATGTAAATTCTATATCATTTCTTTAGAAACCATATTTTCATAACTAACACCATCTATAACTACTTTGTATACCTTTCCATCTGAAGTACATCTTGTTTGAGAAATGTTTGATCACAACCATGCATCACCACATTATTTATTCTATAATCATTCCTTCCTTAGAGTGATCATTGTTATTCTCATCGTTAGATTCTCTTCAACATCTACTAGTGCAATTTTAGTATTTTGTTCTTCTGTCTCATCCTCAACTAGATTCACTCTTGGGTGACCCTCTTGCCTCCTTTCTTGATCTTGATAATACAGGCACTCAAATGCACTATGCCCTTCTTCTCCAAATATATAATAAAAAAAATATTTACGATAATTTGAGAACCATCTTATAGAATCACCATAAAAATGTCCTCTCTGAAACCCTCTTCTTCTTTGTTAGTATTTTAACCCTTGCCTATTCTAATCTTGCATTTTTACACCATTTGATGATTCACCTCTATTAGTATTAGTCCCACTTCTGGTGGTATTAAACCCATTTCATCCCCTTATTGGAGGGGATTTTCCTCTTCTTAGACCAATAGATGTTCTTCTAAAATTTTGTTTATTTTGTTTTTCTTCTACCTTCAGATCTAATTAATAAACCTTTTCCATGCAAAGTATTATATGCATGTTTAATTCATCTTAAACAGTAAATATTAAACAATTTACATACCTTATAAAATTCATCTATATAATAAAATTCATCTATATACTCTTGTATACTATGATCCTCTTGCCTCAATTTTTAGAATCTTCTGTATAAGGTTTGTGTATAATCCACAGGAAGAAATTTCTCCCTTAGCTTATTCTCCATCCTTTTTGATGTATTAATTTTCTCTTTACCTTTTCTCTATTTTTTTTCTATAGGTGATCCCACCAAATCATTGCATTACCTTTCAATTTTTTTCATGCAAAATTTACCTTTGTGTCTTCTCTCATAGGCTTCCACTCGAAAAACTTCTCCATGCTATTCATCCAATCTATCACCTTCTTTAGTTTTAAACTACCTCCATATTCTGGAACATCAACCTTGATTACTTCATTCCTTCCTTATAAATCCCAAACCGTCCTCTCTTCCATTGATGGTGGCTGATCTTGTTTTTCTTCTTCTTGCTGAATTTATTCATCACAAGCTATGTCTTTCTGAATTTCATCACCACCTTGTCTTCTTCTCTGATTTGTGATAACCTTTATTTAATTATTGTACTTGCATCTATAATTATTGTATAGTCCAGTTCATATATGTGGTACCTCCTCATCCTCTTTCTATTTCTTACTCCTCCAATATTCAACCTTACTCTTATACTAAATAATGAACCAAAAATAATATCAAGACCGCAAATTACAATAGACCAAGATATAAAATAATAAATCAAAATTGCTACATATTGATTGAATATAAATAATTAAAAACCATGCACAAATAAGCCTCAACTTATAAATGGATTTGACATGCAAAAATAAAAATAAAAAATTAAAATCTAAAAAAAAACATTTATTCTTAGCAGCTATTATTTTTAGTAAGTTTCGCATGCAAGTGTATGCGTCTCTAAAAATCCCCAAAATAATATAAACATTAAAATTATCCTATAGGATGAATTTCAACTAAATTTCATATTTGGTCATAAAAATATGTAATTTTTAAAAATAGAAAAATTCCAACAAAATCATCAAACTATAATTTTGGACCTTTAGATGTTCATGTTTGTCCTCCAAAAAATATTGAAAACAACTTTGTCACGTTTAATATACCATTAGATTTTTCATAATAGCTATTATTTTTAGTAAGTTTTGCATGCAAGTGTATGCATCTCTAAAAATCCCCCAAAATAATATAAACCTTAAAATTATCCTATAGGATAAATTTCAACTAAATTTCATGTTAGGTCATAAAAATATGTAATTTTTAAAAATAGAAAAATCCCCAAAAATTCATTAAACTATAACTTTTGGACCTTTAGATGGTCACGTTTGGCCTCCAAAAAATATTGAGAACACCTTTGTCGCATTTAATATACCTTTATATTTTTCTTCCTTTAATTATTTATTATTATAATATGTATAATATTATTACAAGTGCATGATGTTTATAGGTTTTTCATGAGTTTTCCTTCTTTTTTAGCTAACTAATAATTCTATGTATCCATTATGCTTGTAATCACAAATGGACCTAACCAATTGGGTTCAAATTTATCTTTATTTTCCTTACCTATATTTGTATTTTTATGATGTTGCATTACCACTATTACCCCCACTTGAAATTTTAAATTGTGAACATTTTATCATATGCCCATTTGATGTGATCTTGATATACCTTTGATATGTTAAATAACCTGAATATGCTTGTCTTTATCCATTTATAATTAAATTAATCATTTTTTTTTATATTTTTTATCTTTTATTATATCTTTAAATGAGACATACAAGGAAGTAATTTATAGTTCATGTAGTAATATAACTTATGTACCATAAATAAGAGAGAATGGTGTCACTTTTGATGATGCATGCACACTTATATGATATGTCTAAAGTGCATAAATAATTTTATTTTGCCAATTTGTTCCATGCTTTGTAATTATTTTGATTAAATTTTTAACAAGATTTTTATTCGTAGCTTATGTGTAACCACTACCTTATGGATAATATGGTCACATTTGTATTAATATGTTATAATATAATACATCAATATATAATTTCAAATATAATAGCTTAGGAAATTAATTAAAAATATAGAGTCTTTATTAAAGCCTAATTACCATCCAATAATGTTCCCCAAACAAAATGTTCTCTTGAGAAGCAAATGATGTTTTATGACATGAAGCAGTTGACATTTGGAAGAGAGGTAGACAAGTTGAATTAGGTTGATGAAAGATGTGGATATGTTGGAGTAGGTTGATAACATGTATCACACAAGTTCTTGATTGTAATGGATTGTATAATGATGCTATAGATAAATGATTTCCATGCTTAGTTAATAGAATATGGTGTCATGCATTCTATTATGTTACCATGCTTATCACTTCTAATTGATATCCAATGTCTATGACTATTGAATGAGGAGTGGGTTGTACATAAATTCAATGGCCATTGTTGAGAATCTATAAACTAAACACCTTGTGTGTTCCTTCATATGACATGGCAATGAGTTGTGTGAGGAGACATTTTATTTCTAGAAGATTTTGAGCAATGATGAAGTGGTGGGGAAAATCTAGGTAGTGTAAAACATGCAAGTGGTGAAAGATTTCAAGGTCATTTTGGTGGTGATGGTAACAGGCAATGATAGGGTAATTCATGTGATATCAGACACTATAGAATCCATATCTTATGTTAGACCTAGATTTACATGACTTACACACATTACAAAGGGTTATGTACCTTGCAAGGTGACAACAACTTTGATTGACCATTTTTTATTGTTAAGGGTGGAAGAAAACATCATAAGAATTGATTTCATTACAATAGTGCTCCACATCTAATGAGTGGCTCAAATCTACATTAAACTGGTGTTAAAATGTGAATAAGACAATGAGTTACCAATGTTTATGTTGCAACTTACGTTCATCCAAGTTGCAAATATATTAATTCTACAGCAATTAAATTAATTTTATAGGCCTTATAAGAAAGGACACGATGATAAATAACATGCAAATGGTAAAAGATTTCAATGTGCACTAACTAGAGATAGTGAGTGGCAATGACAGTTTATTACAACATATTAAATAATAAGCTTAGATTTAGAGAAACATTTGGATTTACATGACCAATGACCATTGAAAAGGGGCCCATAGCTTGCAAAGTAGCAGTATTAATGTATTGACTTTTAATATTCAATAAATTAAGTCAATATTAAACACATTTGATATTAGAAGTCATTACAATTTACTTTTTATGCAATATATTTAATACAATACTATATATACTAAATTTAGTATATTGTCTTATATTATATATATTATAAAACTATAATATTAAAATATAAAGTATAATAAATATTATATATTATAATAGTATAGTATATACCGTCAAATTTTACTAGTCGCTCATGGATGTGAAATATTGATGGGAGGTATAAACTATAATAGAATGATGCCACTTGTCAGGCCATATTCTTCTTAATTTAATAAATAAATATACGTTAGTCATTTCAGCAAGGTGAGGTGAAACTAACAGTTAGATTCAGTGTCAAACAATCAGAAGATTCTCTCTAACTATACTATGTGGGAAGACTTAAATGAATATCAGAATTGCTTAAAAAAGAAAGAAAGTGTTTATGTTGGAGAGCAGATCAGTTCGGTAATTACGAATGTTATTGGTAATTTTGTATGTTCAAAATTTACATAACTAAGCAGTTAAAATTTTAAAAAAGAGGACAATCTAAATTTTAAAAAAAAGGACAATCTAATAGGTTGAAGGCTCAAGACCAAATAACATTTATTGTATAGCATTTATGGAAATCTAGCTTGATTCTTGCACCATATATTGAACAAACCCTGCGAGATTCATAAATTGAATTTTCTAAACAAAATAGTTGGAGCTCCGATGCCTCAATAAATCCATATGTTGATTAATGTTTTGATTTAATGATAAGGGTAAGGCACAAAAAAATACACTAATGGAGTGCTATGCAAAACAAATACAATACTCTCTAAATTTTTTATTACATTAAATGACAATCTTAGTGTTAAGTACACAAAACCATAGAATAAATCAGATGGTAAGAAGCAACTTATTAAGTAGGGCATTGGAAGACTAGAGGAGGGTTCTTACCACAAGCAACAACAAGCTCCAAAGCCAATGTAGAAGTATATTGACATTCAGAACCGTAGCCCTAATTGTTGTAAACAAACACAATGCTACCTCTAATGCCAAAATATTTTCCAACAACAGGCAATAGTGTTTTGCAATTGGATTTCCTATGCCTATGTTTATAAGGCCACCAAGCACATCAACACAGGCTCCCAGCTTCATAGCATCAAGTGGAAATTTTGTAGTGAGAGTAGTAGGAGAAGTCCATGCCATTATAGTGGCATGGTGGTTGCCACTTCAATCATAACAATGAGTAGCATTGATAATGAATTTTCCATGCTAAACATGTATTTTGAGCAGATTTAATCATCCCAATATAATTGAAATAATATGTTGCTCATTGAAGAATATGGAATGAGTGAGTGGGTATTTATAGTTGAAGAATATGGAATTAGTGAGCGGGTATTGACGTGCATAGTTTGCATAGTTTTGTGAGTGGGTATCAGGCAAAGTCTATAATTTTGTGTTTTTCTTGGCCTACCGTACAAGCTAAAAAGTTTGAATAAATTATGCCTTTTGCCATGGAGTCCACAGACACATGATGAAAATCGCAGATTCTTAATATGTATAAGAAAAGCAATCTCGTTGGAGTAATATTTAATCAAAATTTGGTTGTGAGTGTTTTAATCATAGATTTGAAAAAAAAATGATATTGAGAGAAGAAATAGTAAAATGAGAAGTCTAAAATGATGAATAATATAAAATAGAATAAAATATTTTTTGGGGATTAATATTAGGGTTATATAGGTTCTTTCCCTTTTATTAAAAAGCACAAAGTTTTAAAAAAAAATTGAACTTCAAAGATTTATAAAGGAGAAATCGAGGTTGCAATAAGAACAAGATCAACCAAGTAGCAAGTCCCCAAATTAATAAAAAAACAACACCATACCAATAGGCCCAACAAGATAACCAAGGAAATATTACCAATGAAAAGAGCCAACCACCAAAATGAACCAAAGAAATTAGTCCATAGCTCACCGTTAATGGGAGATATGATCCACTTGGACAATAGTCCTGCCCTTTTTTCCTTTTTCCTATTTTAAACCCTGCCATATGCCTTAACCAACCTCTAACATGACAAGTTGCTTGTTAAAAGACATAAAATTAGAATTTATATTTGATAACACCACTTTATTAGAATCGGAAGATTGACTCATGAATTCTCTTCACTCCTCTTGTTGGAATTGTCAAAGATACATTCTAAACTTTTTCTAAATCCTCCACAATTGATGCTACTTTATCAGCTGGAGTAACTTGATCTTTATATTTCTTCTCCCACAATTTTGTATTTTCCTAAGTCCTTGAATTCTTAAAAATATCTTTTACCACTAACTCTTTTTCTGGATAGCTCCACCGACTGAAATTTGGATTCACGCCTTGTTTCTTGTGCTTCTGAGTATGACCATGGGGGCATGAAGCATGGAGATGCCCTAGTAATTTTTAATTACGACATCTAAATCAAATATATTCATAATTTAGAACTTGAACATGCTGGGATTGATCAAGTTTAAGAATGATTTTATTCAGTAATCCTTTACTTAGATCAATCTCCACACATATTCAAGCATATGTGCATAAACCTCCTTTAGCGCACTCATTATCAAATTTTATGAATGTACCCAAAGTGTTCCCAATATCTCTGTGCACATACACAAACTGAAGAGGCAAGTTTGGAAGCCAAAACCATACTAGCATCTTTGTAACTGATAGAGAATTTGGTTCAAAATCTTGAAACTACAAAGTAATAAATAATCTTGATCTTCCCCAGAACCATATCCAAATGACATTTCTGGTAATCTTTCTCTTCAAAGAAATGAACAATGAAAAATACCTAAGAGGAAAGGGATATCTCACATTGTTTTGTCCATGTGTCATGTATCCATTAGTAGAATGTCGTCATTGAAGATAAAATATAATTAAACCTGTAAATTACTACATCCTTTGCTAAGAATAAAATAAATCTTTAGGAATATTATTTTTTATAATTATTTATTTTTATATTTTTAAATCATCTTAAATTTCAACATAATTAAAATACAAATTTAAAAACAAACAAAAATTACCCAATTAATATCTAGTTAAAAATTAAATTAATAATTAAAAAGTTTATTATCTTATAATTTATCACCACCACCACCACCACCACCACCACCATATTTTTCATGGCTGGCATTATTTTTTAAATTTTTTTTCCTTTTCAAATTTCTAATTTAAAAATAAATTGTAATAATATTTTTTAATTTTTTAAAAAAAAAGAAAAAACTTAGACTTTTTCTTTATTTTTCACTTTCTGCGAACAAGAATGTATTATATGAAAATAGTTCTATTTTAATTATAGATTAAAAAATTACTAACTAATTATAAATACTTTTTTTTATCGTGTTTGTATACATCTTCGTTTAATTATCTTGCATGCTTTACATTTAATAATTCTGCCTAAGTTATGTTAACAGATTTAGTTACCTCAAAAAATCCAACGATCTCATTAAATGATTGGAAATGTATTTTATTCGTCCATTGTGATCATATTTTAGCTTTGACTGGATGAATTAAACAGTTTTTAAAGTTATGAATGCTTCTTTTTTATTATTGAATTTTCTTAATATTAAAATGTACTATATGCAATACATTTAATATATATATACTATTTTTCTTTAAAAATATTTAAAAAAAACATTATGGATGGAGTTTAATATCATTTATGATATGAGTTTTTGTTTCTATATTATCATATGAAGATCTTATCATATATCAAATGGAATTACAGATGACTTTATTATAATAAAAGGATTCGAACTTGAGTTAATGGGTTATAATTTTTTTGGGTATAAATTTGGTAAAATTTCAAATGAATAAGGATCTTTTTAAGTAGTTTAAATTTAACTTGTACTTAAAACAAGTAAGTAAAAGTTTAAACAGGATTAAAGTAATATACATTATTATCAAATATAACTCTTAAGACAAATTTAAATATAAGAAAGATTTATGTAAGTTCAAATAAAAATAAAGATTGAAAGAATAAAAAATCCAATTAATTAGCCAAAGAACCATGATTATTATGTAAGTTCAAATAAAAATAAAGATCAAAAAAATAAAAAGTTCAATTATCTGATCAAAGAACCATGATTTCTAGCCATATCTATTTGACTCTCTATATCAAATATTTAAAAGAATTTATATCTTCATAAATAGTATAAGAAATAATTATCTTCATTAATCAAATTTCAACTCTTTAAATAAAATTATATATTTCAAATAAAAATTCTAAATAATAAAAAATAAATAAACATAATATATCTAAAATAATAAAATAAATATCTTTATTTATTTACTGTACATATTTTTATTTTTTATTTTTATTTTTATTTCATAATTATTATTAAAAAAAAAAAACAATTTCTTAAAATTAGTTGATCATATAATTTTAAACGATCTTGCACTAATTATTCCACTATAACATTGCAGACTGATTTTAAGTTTTGCTTATCCGATCATTATGTCATATCTTATCATTTGCTTAAAGTTATTTTTGAGAAACAAACATTTTTGTTTAAAATTATTTTAAGTAGTTTTTTAAAATTATTTATTAATTTGTTGGAATGACTTTTAAAAGATAAAATAAAATAATATAATAATTTATAATAGTTAAATATTTTTTAGTTTATTATAATAATAATTTTTTATTTCAACTATAATTTAAATAAAATAAATTATATATTTAAAAAATTTACTTACAAGTTATAATGGACTTGATCTGTCTTTATGTGTTGAGGTGCGTCTTCATTTGATTGTCTTGTTTGCCTTGTATTCAATATTTATAGCCAAGTTATGTAAGCAAATTTAATATGCTAATTTTTTAAAAGAGAACTTAAACACAAAATGTAATTGAAACTTTATTATATTTGTCTATTGTGATCACTTCAAACTTTGAAGAGATTTTTGTTTGTAATGTATTAATTTTTTATGTTATTTTATTTTATAATTAAAATGTGATAAAAATAGAATGTATTTAATGTATGTATATATTTTATCATAATAAAGTTATGTGTGTTGTTTAAAATAGAATCATTTGCCTAAAATTAGATATACAATTATATTTACAAAATATTCAAAAGGAAAGTTTTAGATGTGTAGGAGTTTGTATTTATTAATTTAAATATAATCATCATTTTAAATTTTTTAGATTTGTTATAATTTATCTTTATTGTTTAGAAAGTTATGAGTTGAATATGTTCACCTTAAATAATTTATTAGTTTCATCATATATGATTAAAATTAATTTAAAGTAGCATTTAGATCACTTTAATATTGAAAGCTCTTTATAAAACTATTACTCTTGAAATTGTAAATTGACAATAATTTATACAAAATTTATTTAGTATCAGTCTAAAATTAATATAAAGTTAAAAATAAATAATATTAAGTTGATTTAAAATTTAAAATGATTTAAAAAAAATTTAAATAACTTAGTATTTCACATTATCATATGAGTTTAATAATCTGAAATAAAATAGACAATGTTTTTATTAGAAAAAATTATTTGTTAAAATAAAATTTAACATGATCAATGATGATTACGTCTCAAATGTTAGATAATATTTTTAAGAAACAAAATTATTTATCATAATCAAACTTAATATGATTGACTATAGTTACATTTCAAATATTGGATGCAACCAACTGATGCCTTTACATATTTCAAGGTTCCCTTAATCCTCTTAATTTCTTATATTGGATGATTTGATCAGAGAAATGTTAGGAATGATGACAAGGTATTCCAACCTGAGATTCAGAAGTGTTTACAATAAAACATCACACAAATGAATCTGGAAATAATTGATTGCAAAGCAAAGCAAATCAAGTATTATTTAGAAATAAGATATGCTAATACAAAGGAAAGACATTGCATATGTAGCAAGAAAAAATACAAAAATAGCCTAACTAACTAATGTGGAATAAATTATCACATAGGTCAAACTCACAAAAGGATGAAATAGCTAGATAACACTAGCAAACATGAAAAGTATATGAAATACATACTCTAACACCCCCCCTCAAGTGAATCTAGGGACTAACAAAAGCCAAAAAAAATAGTGAGATATCTATAGTATGATTCCCAATAATTAATCTAGATAAGGTACTCATGTAAATAATATGTATCTATGAAACAAAAAATGGATATGTCCTCAAGAACACCCCTCAAGGACAAATTTTGAAACCCCAAGCATGCTACACAACTCAAATAAATAAGGTCATGAAAAAGCTTCCATGAAGATATTTGCAACCTATTGATGAGTAAGAATGTACTCCAAGCTAAGAACTCCATCCTAAATCTATTGACAAATCAAGCGCATATGTACTTAAATTTGATTGGTCCACTAATGTCCAACTAGGTTACGAGATATGTGAATTACACTATGGTTATCACACTAAAATATAGTGGGTGAATTATGCATAAATCCAAACTCTATCAACAACTGATGAAGCTAAAGAATTTGTTGACTCACTATAACTATTGCCTTGTACTCAGCATCTATAGATGATACTGTAATAGATTGTTAATTTTTTTACAAGCAAACAATAGGTGAAGAAACAAGACAAAATATATATTCAAAAGTGAAATGCCTATCATTAAGAGAACCTACCTAATCTAAATCACTATATCAAACTAGCTAGGTATAACCCCTGATGTAGTGTAATCCAAAATGAGTAGTGACTTAGAGATAGCGTAAAATCTTTTGGCATCCTGCCAATGACTGTCATGAGGATCATGTGCAAACTTAGATAAAATCCCAACTACAAATGAAATGTTAAGCTGAGTATGGGTCAAATACATATTATTCCTAACCATCTACCTACACAATGTAGGATCACAAACTGAAGTAGTATAAGAGGTAGTGAGAGTCACTTTAGACTTAAAAGGATGACTTGGTTTGCAACCAACCATGCCAAAATGCTAAAAAAGATCAAGGGTATACTTATACTGACTCAAATAAATACTTGTATCTGACTATAAAATATGCAAGCCAAGAAAGAAATATAAAAGATCAAGATCTATCATGTCAAAATGTGCTAAAAGTGCCTATTGAAAAGTCTAAATTTGATATGAAAAGCTATTTATTAGAAGTAGATCATCAACGTACAAGACCAAAATAACACTTTCCTCACTAATACCAATGGGATCAGAGTGGCAGTGAATAAATCTAGTAAAGGGAAGAAATAAATCCATCTTCTCATACCAATCTTGAGGGGCTTGTTTGAGACCATAAAAATACCTCCTAAGTCCAAAAATAAGAAAAATATCATGAACAAATCCAATAGACCAATCCATATAGATTTCCTCATATAAGTATCTATGCAAGAAATCACTTTTAATGTCCATATGATATAACGGCTAACCTTGTGATGTGATAAGAGAAAGTACAAGGTGAACATAATCCATCTTGGAAATGGGCACAAAAGTCTTAGAGTAGTCAATACCTTCAACCTGTGAGAATAATTTGCAATAAGATGTGCCTTATACTTGTGAATGGACCCATCAATTGCATACTTAGTACAATAAATCCACTTGTACCTAACCAACTGCATTTCCTTAGAAAGAGTGACCAAATTCAAAGTATTAATCTTCTTCAATGAATAATACTCATTTGTTATCACATCATCCCACTCTTATATCCCATTAGCCTATGAAGAAGACTATGCATCCTCAAATAATTCTTAACATAAAATTCTAGTATCCATACAATGTGCACGATGATGTTGAGTAGGTGGAAGATCCTCTATGAAAGGTGTTGCCTCAGAAACTATAGTAATTTCCCACCTAGGCATAATGGTAACATCAGTATAAACATAATCCTCATCCTTTATATCCTCCTTAGAAATATTTTGAACTACCTCCTTAAAGAATGCATCCTTGAGAGGAGGTGAATCATCAAAATAAGAAAAATGCATAGAATAAGATGAAGGGTGAAGAGATTTGAAATGCTCAGTGAACTGCACTTGTGTTTGAAAATAAATATCATGAGTATTAAGATCTAAAATATGATAATATCTCATGTCCTCACAATACCCTACAATAATCAAATATTTGTTCTTCTTGTCCAATGCTTTTATTTTCTTATTTGGTACAAATTCCCAAGTACAGATCCTAAAGAATTTTTAAAATGAGACATCAAACTTGGTTCTAGACCAAGCCTCCTTTTAGATTCACATCCTCAAGTGATCGATGTGGCATGTAGTTGAATGTAGTTTGCACAATTAACTACCTCTACCTAATATATAGGAGGTGAATCCCATGAATGCGTCATGAAGTTATCCATCTCCTTAAAAGTTTGGTTCTTTCATTCTGCTAAGCCATTTTGTTCTAGGGTATGTGTAACAAAATGATGGGGAAAGCTAGCATGGGATGCTAAAAAATCAAAGAACTCTCAACAGAATTACTCCACCCCATTATCTGTACGAAGCTTCTTGATGCAATTTAAAGACAATTTCTTGATCAAAGCCTTAAAGACTTTAAAGTGAGCAAAGACATCACTCTTATACTTGACAAAATAAACCCAAGTATACTATCAAAAATTATCTATAAAATTAAGTGCATACTTAGCTCTATTGAAAGGAGCAAGAAAAACCATTAAATCACTATGCACAAGATCAAGTGATGAAGAAGCTCTCATAGACATATCCTTAGGAAAAAAATCTTGGTGTTCTTTCCTCAATACACATCTAGGTAAAACTCAATCAAGACATGAAACTATATGAAGACATTTTACCATAATGTGAAATTCATTCAACTCCTTTAAATATTTGTAATTTGGGTGTCCAAATCTCTCATACCAAAGATGACTCTCAGAATATGCATGAAAAACTAAACATGTCCTTATAAGATGTGCATCATCAAAACCCTTAAAATAATAGAGTTGAGAATTGTGATCAACAAAACCCTATGAAATAAGTCTGTGGGGTTCTAACAAAGCTCTAACTTCAGCACCATCTGGTGTGAAAGTCATTATCTTACCCTAATCAGAATGAAAACTATGATAAACTAAAAATAGATTGGTGGTGAAGTCTAGAACATATAATACATCATTGATATGACCACCATAGAGATTTATGTCACCCTTTACCTGATCAAAAATGAAGAAAGATTTATAACCTTAATGTCAAAAGTAGAACTTAGACCAAGAGATACAGAGGACTCCTTTAAAGAAGTCATATAGTGTGAAGCACCAGAATCTAGAACCCAACTATCTAAAATAGGTAACTATGATCTCTTGATAACACTAAGTTTTTTCTTATGCTCATGAGATGGAGAAATGGTGGAGATAGAAATATTATATTTTCTAATGGCATCTTCTAAGTCTTGCATTAGCTTGAAATACCTAAACTCTTCATGACCAATCCCCCATAATAGGAGCAAGATAGGCTTGACTTATTCTTAGATTTATAAGATGATTTGGGTTTAGATGTGTTAGTGTTGAGATTAGGTGCATTTTGAGATGAATGAGGAGTGTGTTTATTCTTACTTTTAGTTTTTTTCTTATTTTTAGGATGTGATGCAACTAATGATTTTTGAGAAGTGGAAGATTCAAAGTGAGATAATTTATATTTGTTCCCAATAAGTCTCTCAAAAAATAACTCTAAATCTAGTATTTTAAATGTGGCACCTAAGGCATCCTTACTAGAGAAAAAGGTAAAAGCAAATATTTGAAATGGGCACTCCACTTAGAAAAAAATCAAGTACACACACTCTTGATCCTTCTTATCTCATCCACTCCCCTTATATTGTGTGAAAAAATGCTTAAATTTAATGAGGTAGTCTACAATGGAGTCAAAGTCATTAAAATTTAGTGAAGTAAGCTCCAGTTCAAGCTACATGGATCACAAGTGATCTATTTTCCAAAATAAACCCTTTACATAGCCCATATTTTGAATTAAGAATCATACCCATCTAAACAAAACAAAATATTATCACTCACATAACCCCCAATCAAACCCATACACTCTTCAAACTTACATTGGTGTTAAAAATTTTCAAATTCATATGTAAACTATGGTTGTGTTTTATTCATTAAAGACCATAATACTTTGTGCATTAAGATTATTTTTATTTAATATTTCTATGTATGGTAATTATGTCTAGTCAAAGGCTGACAATGGTCAATACCATAATTAGAAGACAAGCTAATGGATCACTACAGAGTAGAAAAGATGCAAAAGGGTGAATAAAATTATCACAGAGACAACCCCCCAAAAGATTACATTAAGGATCCCCCTTAATTTTCTACTTTATAAAAAATAGTGTGCTTTTATAAATTAATGAAACCAATAGTTAGAATAAGAAACTATACACTTTTAGAAAAATATAACTCAAATTTGAGTTATGGTTCAAAAGCTATAGGTGTCAAAATTTCCCATAAAATATATTATAACATTAAAAAAGAAACTACAAACTTAATTTTGTGACCAAATAAGAAAAAAAATATATTCATCCAATCACTCGTTAGAATTGGAATTGATCCAAAAACTCAAAAATACTAACTAAAATGAAAAAAAAACTATATGGTTATTGCTAAGCTTGTGTAAGCAAACTGTGATTCCTCTTGAGGGAAAAAATTAGTTTATAAAAGTAAATAAATGAATAAGAGGTTGTTTTGAGAGGAGAAAGAGGTGGTTTACTACTATCTCAGTGTTTTAAGCTTATATAGGCACTACCAAGAAGGTGAGCTTAGATATGCCACAAATAACCATGCATTTGTCCAATGTTCCATGTAGAGAAAAAGAATGCCAAAGGGATAGCAAATCAAATTAGATTTATAAAAAAATTCCAATATCTCTCACTAATATTCTCACCTCTATGCTGACCTTCTATTCTCCATGTAGTAGTTTCACTTTGTAGATCTAGAATATCAACACAAATATGAATACAGGTCTCTCTTAAGTGTATCCAATGCTTCTCTTCCAACACCTTGTTGAAAAAAATGTTGCAATGCCTAACTCAGATCATAAAAGTATAGATCCAACACTAATACAAGATTAAGATGCCTCAACTATGGAAAATAAATATAATTCTATAATAAAAGAGAAAATTATAGAGTTGTGATACCTTTTCTCCTAGTCAATCCCTCATTTCAACTTCATCAATGCATTAACACCTTTTCATGCAAGCAGATCCAATGCCTCAATCTAGAAATAAAATGATATTTTCTAGTAAGGAAATAGTAATTTATATGGTCCCTTTTATTTTAAAGAAGTTTAGATGTCAAAAAATAACACAACAAAGAGGACAAAAAACTCCAACACCACAATTAACAGATCTTCAATAATAAAAAGGCCAAAGCCTAAGCTATGGAAGATGATCTTAGACTGAAATGCCTTTCTTTATGGTAGATTTGGATTTGGTTTTCCAATGCCAAGCTGAGAAAAAACTAACTCCAAACTTAAATGATGATGCCACACCTCTGTAGACTTCCTCTACCACCTCCCAATGCCTTCTCTCTCGTCAGGACAGATCTATAATGCCAAAGTAAAAATGTGATAGATCTCTACTTTATAGATCAAAAACTCAATAGAGTAAGGCCTTTTCAATATAAAATAATGAAAGGGTGATGCCAAAACAAAAGAAGGATTCCTTGTTTCTACCCTTCCAAATCAAATACCAAGCTTCAAAAGTAACAAAAGTTTTAAAAATAACAAAATATTTAAAAATTATTTAAGGAATGACACCACAAGTAGATCTCCATTCATGCCTCTATCCTACATTTCCTCTCAACCTTCCCTCAAGGATAAAACCACATACTTTCTGCAAACCTTCAAGAAATGCTAGATTTGTAAGAGGGAAGAAATGTTGAGAAAATATGATAAGAGAAGAAGTAGCAACAAGATATTTTTTTGAAGTAAAATGCAACAATGTAGATAGGAAAAACACCTCAAAGCTCTAGTACCATGTTAGGAGTGATGAACAAACATTCCAACCTAAGATTCACAAATTTTTACAACAAAACATCACATAAATGAAGTAATACATAATTGTTTGAAAAGTAAAGTAATTTAAGTGTTATTTATAAATAAGATATGTTAATACAAAGAAAAACCCTTACATATGTAGGCAAAGCAAATTATAGAACTAGCCTAACTAATTAATGTGGGATAAATCCTCATATAAGACAAACTCACAAAAAGATGGAATAATTATCTAATGCCTTAATAAATGTGAGAAATACATAAAATACATACCCTAACAATAAACATGTAGATGAAAAAATCAAAGTGCTTCCTTGAAAAGAAAAAACAGATGCAAAAATATATAATAGGCAAAAGCTTGTTTCTATCACTAAACATATATCTTTTGATTATATTATACATTTATTTTTATGTTTACTTAAATTTAATTATTTCATTGGAGTATAATTTTGACAAAATATATAGTTTTTGGAATTGTCTATCATTGATTAAAGTAAGGTGTTTTTAATATTCTTTAAAATTTATGATGGCTTCTAATCTTTCTCCTAGCTCTTGACAATTATTATAATATTTTTTATCAATTATTATTATTGTTTTTATTATAATTTATTATCATCGAGAGTTTCTTTTAATTTTTTTTTTAACATTCTATACAATCTAAAAAATTAGTTTCCAATCATCAAAACTTTGTGTGATCTTTTATGTGTAGAGTGCATTTAATTGTTTTTTGTTAATTTTTTTTTTTTAACATTCTATACAATCTAAAAAATTAGTTTACAATCATCAAAACTTTGTGTGATCTTTTATGTGTAGATTGCATTTAATTGTTTTTGTTAAGTTAAGTGTCAATAAAATTCTAATTTGAATTGAATTTATTATTAATTTTTAGAATTATAATTTAATTTAAATTTACTTAACATTATGTATATTTATAAATAAACAAACGTACAAAAATTATCTATTCTTCTTATAAGTCTATTGAGAACCTGCAAGTATTTTATATAAAATGAAGTATTCATCAAAATATTTATTTAAGTATATACATTTATGTTTAGACATACACAAGATTATGAAATCAGTCTACATGTTTTATAATTTTTTCAATTATAAAGTTTTTTATTTTTGATATTATTTATATTTAGAAGTTTATAAAATATCAAGATAGTTTGATTATTTTATAGTTAAAAAAAAATCTAACTTATTAATATAATTAGATTGATATTTTTTTACTTCAAATTAATTTAAAAAATGATAAATTTAAATTAATATTTATCAGATATTATGAAAATAAATTGAATTAAAATATTTATACTTATTATACAAATAATAAAAACTAAAAATAATGAAAACAAACTCTAAAAAATTAATTTATTACAAGAAATCAAAATAAATTATATAATTATATATTTAATAAGCTAGAAGTAAACAATAAAAATATTTCAATTGTATTGACTAAGATTAAAAGAATATTATTATAAAATGAACAATCATAAAAAGTTGTCACTCTTAAAGCTTTTGGATTTATAAAGATTATTATTATAAAAAGAACAATCATAAAAAAAAGTAGCCACTCTTAAAGTTTTAGGATTTATAAAGAACATTATTATAAAAAAGAACAATCATAAAAAAGTAGTCACTCTTAAAATTTTCGGATTTATAAAGATTATTATTATAAAAAAAACAATCATAAAAAAATAGTCAGTCTTAAAATTTTGGGATTTATAAAGAACACTATTATAGAAAGAACAATCATAAAAAATAATCACTCTTAAAATTTTCAAATTTATATAAATTAAATAGATTTGTATTAATTATAGTTAAAAACATATTATAATAAAAAACTTTAAAATAAAAAATAAAAAAAACAATCATAAAAATAGTCACTTTTAAAAGTTTTTGAAATTATATAAATTAAATAGTTTCGTATTGGTTATGGTTAGAATATTATAATAAAAAAAACTTATAAAATAAAAGTAAAAATTAGTTATTTTTAAAATTCAATCTTCTCAAATTTATACAAATTAGAAAAACAATCAACCACTTAAAGAAAGGGAAATGAGATATAATTATAACAAAAACAAATATAAAAAAATATTACTTTCTACTCATTTTACACATACAATATAAAGCTGCTTTGTTCATAGAAAGTAGAACCATATAAACAAATACAACAGACTTTAAATTTTGTTACACCAAATGACCTCGAACAACATACAAATTCATAGAACTGACAAAGTTAGTATTAACACTAAACCATAGAATAGCTGAAATAGTAAGAGGGTACTTCCCGCAGGCAACAACAAGCGCCAGATCCAATGGTAGAAGTATATTGGGGTTCTAAAGCTTAGCCCTAATTGTTGTACACAAACACAGTGCTGCCTCTAATGCCAAAATATCTTCCAACACAGGGCAGCACTGGGTTACAACTGAATTTCCTATGCCTATGTTTATAAGCCCACCATGCACATCAACATAGGCTCCCAACTTCACAGCATCAAGTGGACATTTTGCAGCCAGAGCAGTAGAAGTCTATGCCATTATAAGTGGCATAGCGGTTTTCACTTCAATCATAACAATGGGCAGCACTGTAACTGACTTTATCACGCTGAACATCTTGTATTCTGAGCAGATTCAATCATGGAAATACAGTTGAAAAAATATGTTGCTGTAATTTTATGGTTGATAAATATGGAATGAATAATTGGGTATTTTGTGGGAAAATGGTACTCTAGCCTACCTATTTGCATTTAATTTTCACAGCTACATAATCGGTGCAGATATGTCACCGAAGATCAAATCTTCATCTAACTCCATCTACGTTAATGCATTTACTGTTGTTGGTATAGCTCCTTGATTGAACAGACTTTCTAGAGGTTTCCATTGAATGCTATTAAAGGAAGTCGATGTATTGTGTTTTTGCAATGGTTGCCAGGAGCAACGCAGCTCTGTCCTATCCATTCCAGCCAGTAGTGCTGTAATAACATGAATGTCTAGCAGTGAATGGCGAGCACCAAGGCAGCTCTGCCCAATTCTGAAACCCTGAAGGCTGTGTGTTTAATCTGTGAGCAGTAGCTCTTTGTTTTCCTCAATGAAAACAGTTTCATTTGAATTGTCTTTTACGTTTGGCTCAAATAAGTGTATCTTATGTTGTTTGATGTCTGTGTTTTTCATATTAAATCATGGGCTGTAGTTTAGTTTCCAACAAGTGGTATCAGAGCCGAAGGTTGCTCAGTGGACTGTTCAGTGATCTATTTTGCCTTGTATTGGTATAACTTTTGTCCATGCTATTGTCTGTTGATGCAGAGTGTTTTTGTTCGCAAGCCAAAGATTGTCTGAGCCGTAGCTCGTGGCCATCAGTAGCGCTGGCCCAATCCATGTTTGTCTTAGCCAGATTTTCCTGTTTATTACCCTTGTTTGTCTGTCAACCAAAAGGTGGCCAAGCCTAGTCTTTTTAAAGCCGAAGCTTTCAACAACAAGCATCATGCCAGGCTACCGTAGAAGCATTGTGTCAAGGCAGAGAGCGTTTATTATTAAAAAAAAAACAAAAAACAAACAAACACGATGAATGCAAAGAGATTGTGAATGCGTTAGCATTCCATTTCGTGTTAAAGTTCTCTATATTGTTGAGGAATTTGTATGCAATCACAATGGAATGAGCGTAGGTCAGTCAGACCGTGGTAGTGTGTGGAAGCATTTTAATATGCGCTGTCAATCCTATGGATCGTCCTAACCAGTTCTTAGCCAAAAGTCTACTTCTCCAAGCATTCGCTCAAAGGCAAGTCTCATATCATGCCATTTCCAGTTTCTGCAGAATCGTCAAACGTTGCATTTAGTCAGGTTCTTGCAAAGTGCTTGTGAAAAGAATCGTATAAGGAGAATCTAAGACTGTCGAAGTCTCGATTTATCTATTCTTCTGTTCTTGTTGTTTGATCCTACTTATCATACCACGTAATGTCGAGGCCGAGCCCATAAATGGCGGTAAAGTAGTGGCCAGGCAAGCAAAAAATTAAGAGAAAAAAAAAAGAAAAATTTGAAGAAAGAGTAGTGTCAAAGCCAAAGGAGTCTCCAGTGACAAGTAGTTTTCAGGTTTGTAGCCAAAGAGGGGAGAAAGAGCACGTGTTTCAAGAAAGTCCTACTTAGAGACAAAGTTGATTAGCACTACTTAGAGACAAAGTTGTTCAACCGGTGAAGCTTGCAGTACCACACAGACCGAAGTCTGTCTGCAAGACAAATAAGCCGTGGAGAGGTCGAGCTATTAGAGGGAGATAGAAGCAAGAAAAAGTACGTTCAAGCCCGCTGAAGCGTAATCGAGACAGTAAGAGTCAATCAAAGATCGAAGTCCTTAATCAATATGGCAGTTTGGCAATCAAGTCTATATGGAGGCGCAGGTTGTATTTCATGAAGTGTTCAAGGAGTGGCTGCAGTGCTGATCGATTAGTTTAATGTTTTCAAAGTGTCATCCAAAATTGTTGAGCATTGTAGCTCGGTATAAGAATATATGGTAGTAGCGTTTAATTCTGTGTATGAAGTTTTCCCGTCAAAGCAAGGTCTGAAAAATCTGAATTTTGCAAGTAAAGTATATAATTTCATGTTTTGTTTGGTCTACCGTTCAAACTAGGAAGTTTGATGAAATGATGCATTTAATCGCAATAAAAAAGGAGATTTGAAAGTCCAATCATTTTGCCATGGAGCCCAGGGCCACATGATGAAAATGTCAGATTTGTGGAATTTATAATAAAACAAATTACATCAGAGTAATATTTAATAAAAATTTGGTTTTGAACGTTTTAATTATATGTTCAAAAATATGATAATGAGAGAAGGGATTACAGATTTGTTGTACTTGTTAAAGTGGGTTTAGTTCCTTTCTAATTATTCTTAAGATTTAAAAAAATATCATTTCTTAAAATTATTTTAAAAATAATCAGTTTTATAATTATAAAGTAAAAATAAACTTTACCAAATCAAATTGAAACTTAGATTCTATTTGAAGTAAAATTTAATTTGTAAATAAGTCTCTATCGAATCTAAATAGAGAATATTACTAGCAAATAAAATGTACATGAAAGGGTCAAGGATAATTCAGAGTCAATTAGTTTTAAGAATTAAATAATTGTTTTAAAAGTGTATTCTCAATTTAATCATTGAAAATATATTTATTTCAATCATTTTTATGTAAAATAATAATTGAAGTGTATTATCTAATAGAACACATTTTTGTTTATATATTTTTTTTCTTCAAATCATTTTATCATTTTCTATATATATATATATTCTTTTTATGAAGTAGAATGTGTTATATGATAATATATTGATGTGTAGTTTAAAATTTCGAAGGCCATAATTTTGTATCTGTATTTTTATTTAAGTTTTCATTTACATCTAAAACATTGTCTCATGAAGCTAAATTCAACCATAACCTTGGTTATTGGAATATACACATTTTCAGAACTTTTTGGAAGCCATATGTGACCATATAATGTTGCAAAAAGATATTTTAATATTTTTTTTTAATTTTTTGAAATAGTGAAATATTTTATTTGAACATGAATTTTATTTTAAATTCATCTATTAGGTTAATTTTAGAATTATAATGTTTGTGGAAAATTTTAGGCCCATCCAAACTTATATGCGATAATTACTAAAAATAGTTGTTGAAAAAATTACTAGAAGATGAAAGTTACTAAAACTATCAATTTTCTAAAAAATGCATGGGTCAACTAGCTTTAGGAAATTTAGATGGTTTTAAATTTATTTGTATGTTTTAATTATGGATGTCAACTCTAATTTAGAGTTCAGATTTATTTAAAGACTGTTTATAAATATTTTATTAATTCAACGAGAATCAATATAGATGTTTGCTAAATCATATAATTTATGAGTTTATCCTTATTGCTTTTATTTCATAGTAAGTCAATGTTTTATCATCTCGTATAACTATAAGTTTGAATATTATAAGTGTAAGAGATGGTAAGGGGACAAGTACAAGGAAGAATTTTTCAAATGAATAGGACTATGCAAGATCTACATAAGTGAGTATAAAAATTAACTACAATTATCACGAATCAAAAATAAAGGTAAGAGGAATATGAAATAAAAGATTCAATGTAGATCATGAAGAATAAATTCAGTAAGAAGAGGAATAAAAAGAACATCCACCATCAATGGAAGAAAGTATGGTTCAAGCTTTAGACCCTAGGAATGAAAGAATCAAAGTTGATATTCCAGATTATGAAGGTAGTTTAAAACTAGAGGAGTTGATAGATTGGATGAATAGTAGAGACAAGTCTTTAAAATAAAAAAACTATGAGAGAAGACAAGAAAGTTAATTTTTCATGCACGAAAATGAAGGGTCATGTAATGAATTAATAGTATCACCTGCAGAAAGAGAGACATAAAAAGAGAAAGGAAAAGATAAACACATGGAATAGGATGGAAAAGAAGATGAGGGAGAAATTTCTTCATGTGAATTATTTACAAACCCTATACAAATTATTATAGAATTTAAGATAAAAATATCACAAGATATAAGAGTATATTGATGAATTATACAAGCTGTTCATATGAGTGGAGAATGATGGAATACAAATATAGATGGTTACAAGATATATAAATAGTTTAAAGTTTTCTATTCAAGCTGAATTAAGCATGTATAGAATGATTTGCATGGAGGAGGATTATCAATTAACTTGGAATGCCAAAAAAATAAAAGTAGATAGACTTTCAGAAGATCATATTGGCCAAGAAGAGGATAAACCCCTCTAGAAAGAGACCAAAGTGGGTTCAATACCAATAGAGATTGGTTTAATATCACTAAAGGAGAATCATCACATGATGTATATAAAAAAGAAGATAATAGATAAAGTTTGCAATACCAACAAATAGGAAGAGGATTTTAGAGAGAATGAGGCTATGGTGGTACTAAAGGATGGTTCCTAAATCAACATACATCTTATGTTTGTTAAAAATGTGGATAAGAAGCACATAAATTATTTGTGTGTCTACACTATCAAGAATAGTAAAGGAGATAAGAGGATTGCCCAAGAGTGATGATGATGATCCATTTAGTTTTAATATTTTTTATCATGAATTATCCACTATAGAGACATTTGAGTTGATTCACACTGATCTATGTGAACCTATGAGAACTCAAAGTATTCAAGGTAATAGCTACTTCATGCTTCTCATTGATGATTTTAATTGGATGGCTTAGCTATTCTTTCTTAAATAAAAATAAAATGCTTTTGAAAAATTTATGGCATTCAAAGATCTTATGGAAAATGATAAAGGTTCAAATATCAAGAGTGTAAGATTGGATAGAGGAGGTAAGTTTTGTTCTCATAAGTTTGATGATTTTTGTGAAAAACATGGGATAAGAAGACAATATTCTATTGCTAGAACACCACAACATAATGGTGTGATTGAAAGGAAGAATAGGACTATTATTAAGATGGGTAGAAACATAATTTAAGATGCAAAATTATTAAATGGATATTGGGAAGAGGCAACCAATACTTCTATTTACATCCTAAATAGGTGTCAAATCAGAGTAAATCGTAATAAGACTCCTTATGAGTTATGAAAGAATATAGTGACTAATGTCAAACATTTTAGAGTGTTTGGGAGTAGGTGTTTCATCAAAAGAGATGAGGCTAATATTGACAAATCTAATTCAATATCTAATGAGGGCATATTCTTAGGTTACTCTTTTATATATACTACCTATAGGTTATTCAACAAGAGACTTCAAAAAATTGTTGAATGTTTAAATGTAAGGATATATGAGGCAAATAGAGTTAATAAGCCAAAATTACAGGTAAGTGATTCAATTTATAATTCTATTATAAACAATGATGAACTATCTATTCAAATAGATGATGAATATGAAGAGGAGGAAGAAAGACACGACTCTAAATCTCCATCTAGAAGAATTTATAAATATAATCTACTCTCTCAAGTTATTAGAAATGTTAATGCAAGTTTGTAGACTATAATGAGAATGCTAATCAATCAAAATCAATAAGACTCAACTTTATTATCAATGATTTAACCCAAAACATATATGAAAGCTATCCAAGATGAAAGTTAGAATGATGTAATGGATGAAGAAATAGATCAGATAGAAAGGAATGAAACATGGGACTTAATTCATAGGTCAAAATATAAAAATGTGATAGGTACCAAATGGGTTTTCAAAAACAAGATGAATGATAAAGGAGAAGTCACAAGGAAAAATGCTAAATTTGTGTGTAAAGGATATGCTCAGGTTAAATGAATAGATTTTGATGAGACTTTTGCTCCTGTGGCAAGGATGGAAATAATTAGACTCTTTTTGGCATATGCATATTTTTAAGGTTTTAGGACATATCAAATGGATGTAAAATATACATTATTTAATGGAAACTTAGAAGAAGTCTACACTGAGTTACTTGAAGGATACTTCATGATAAGTAATCAAGATTTTATGTGTAAATTGAAGAAGGCTCTGTATGGTCTTAAACAAGCTCCTAGAGCTTGGTATGAAAGGATAGATAAGTATCTTTTGAGTCAAGGTTTTAAAAGGGGGTAGCTAATAGTAATATATACATTAAGACAAAATGTAATCATCAATTGATAGTTGTATATGTTGATGACATAGTTTTTGGATCTGACAATGATCAAATGACTAGAGAATTAATAGATACTATGAAGACTAAGTTTGAAATGTCAATGTTAGGATAACTATCTTTCTTCTTAGGATTAAAAAATAATCAAATTGATACAAGGATATTCATTTCACAAGCTAAATACATTACAGATATTCTAAGGAAGTTTGACATGATGGATTGTAAGCCAATTGGTACTCCAATAGTCATAGGATGCAAGTTAAGTAAACTAGATAACTCACCAAAAGTTGATCAAACTTTATATATATCTATGATTGGAAGTCATTTGTACTCTATTGCATCAAGGTTGTACATCATGCAAGTAGTAGGTCTTGTAGGAAGGTTTCAAGCTTAACCTATATAATCTCACTTGAATATAGTCATAAGGATCTTGAGATATCTCAAAGGCACCTTGGAATATGGTTTATGGTATCCCAAGAGTAAAGAATTCTCTTTGAAATCATATATTGATTATGATTGGGTAGGATGTGTGGATGATAGGAGGAGTACTAGTGGTGGGGTCTTCTTCATGGGAGAATGCTTGGTGTCTTAGCTAATCAAGAAGCAAGCCTCAATATCTCTATCAACTATGGAAGCTAAGTATATAGTAGTTGCATCTTGTTGCATACAAGTCATGTGAATGAAAAAAACTTTGGAGGATTATAAGGTATGATAAAATGGACCTTATCCTATTTTTTATGACAATACTAGTGCAATTAGTATCTCAAGGATCATGTTATGCACTCAAAAACTAAACACATTCTTATTAGATATCATTTATTAAGAGAACATGTGATTAATCAATGTGTTAAGTTGGATTATGTGCCTACAAAAGAGTAACTTGTAGATATTATGACCAAGCCATTATCAAAAGATACTTTTGAGTATTTAAGACAAAGCTTAGGTGTCATTTATTTCTCTATGGATCAATAGAAGATATTTTATTAAGGGGGAGTAACAAGTTCATGAGATTTCTCTAGAGGTTTATGAAAGAGATATAGTATAGGATCAAAATGGGCATTTTTTAGGTGGTTTAATAAGGTTTGGTCATTGTCATGAAGTTTTGTTGGTGATCCTTGTGGTAGCTTGAGAGTGAAGGCTAGTGAGAATGTGTGCTTATTCTTCATGGTGTGTGGAGATCTAAAGATGCTAAAAAAGGTACAATGGATCATCGATCTTAGGGGGAATCAATGTTAGATGTTTTTTAGTGAGTTTCATTATATTTCAATATTTTTTTGTGTTCATTTTCATTGGTTACAGTGCTTGGTTGAAGAGAGTGTTGGCATGGAGCAAGAATAAGTTGTCAAGGCAAGCAAAAGTAGGCCTATGGTAAGGGGGAGTTTCTATCATATTTATAAGGTGGTCCTCTCCTGTTGGTGGTATTTTTTCATGTCCTTAGGATCAGATTATTCCCACTTTGTTATTGTGTCAAAGGGGGAGAAAGTTCCTATTATGAGAGTGCTTGATAAGAGAGAAGAAAGGTGAGTTGTATATTATTATATGATAGTTGTTGACATCAATTAAAAATGAGGAGATTGTTGGAGAATTGTAAATTATGTCATGATGATGTCATGAAGGTACTTGGTGAGTGGATGTAGTGCTTTCATTATCTAAGTGACAATGAAAAAGTGTGCAATGTGTTTGTTCTAGTATGCTTGAAGTATGATTGGTTGATATTTAGTTTTGGCATGGTTAGATATGTTCAAGGATGAGTATGGTAATTTGAGGATGTGTAAGAGGTCACTAATATTTTTCCTATGTTTTTAATGATTATGTAAATAAGTTAAATTCATCTAGTTGATCATTGTTATCATCTAGATATTTTGGGTCTAGTGGCAAAAAATATGAGTAGGTAATTTGATGATGTCACTATTACCATGTGTGGATGAGTTAGGGGAGTTGGTCATATGGTTGTGATCAAATTATTACATAGTTATTATACACTAAATCTTAGGTCATGCACCTAAGCATGCCAAAAGATATGAAAGTGAAAAGTTGGGCTCCTTGGCATTTTGATAGTGTTTGTCCATACTTAACCAAATTTGCAATGAGGCAAGAAGAGATGAGTAAGCGTGTTGGTAAAGTAATATCTCACACATGTAGATATTTTAGGAGAAGGTGATCATATGTGTTTATTTAGTTTTGTGCATAGTTGGTTTATGCTAATTTTTAGGTCAAGCATTGAAGCATGGTAAAAGATATGCATGTTCAAAGTTGGCCTTCCAAACAAGTTTTTGACATAGTTGTCTTTGTGGCAAAAAAATATAAGTGAGAATTTTAATGTCTATATCTCAGATGTGTGAGGCTCCCATGAGAATTTTGTCACATGGTTTGATTTTCCTATGTGAGAAAATCATATGATCCAAATTTGAGGACATGCGAGTGAGTGAGGTAAACAATATGACTGTGAAAAGTTGGACTTCTAGGAAGATAATCAAGGTTCCCATATTCATTTTTGCATAAGTTAAAGTTCCAGAAAAGTCAATGGAGTCCATTGTTCCAATAACTTAGGAAAAAATGAGATGGTTTCATGTTTTCAATGTTTAACATTGGGTAGAGATAAAGATCAAGCTTCTTCCAAAGATCAACAGTAAGTAGGTGATTGTACATATAGAGATCAATAGTGCATATTAAAGTCAAGAGGTCAAAGTGATCGCTGTTTAGCATTGTTAAATACTAAGCTACATATAGGAGATTAATCAAGTAAATGAGGTCAAAATTACAAGATTGTATGAGATGAGTTCAATATGTTTAAGGTTTAAAATTTGAGAATTGGTGCATATCAGTTAAAGTTTAGAAAAGATTGATGATGTGTATTTAATATGAGCAGTGAGGACACAAGATGCAAAAATGGTTTTTTAGGTTTAACTGTGACTATTTGTATTTGAATATTTAAATTTGCAAGGAAAAACTAGTGCTCTATATTTTGGCCACATATTTTGATCAATGAAGAATTTGCTTATGGTGTAAAAAGTAAAGTTGTAGAGGAACTCTAAGAACATACAGAAATATAGATTTGAAGATCTATAAGTATGTACATTCAAAGATATTAGGGTTCAAATTTAACTATGTATTGGTGCATGGACTATAAGTGACTCAAGAAGATTATTTGAACTTGTTTTGGTACTATTTTGATATCTCTTATTGAATTAGATATTGGGGAGGGTTGTATAATACATGAGGATCATATCTATATATTATGAACGTTTTAATAATCATATGTAGTATGAATAAAGGTTTAAGAGTTGACTATGTATTTGTTTATAATGATTATGTGCACAAAATATTGTTTGAGGAGATTATGCTTAGTCATAAGGGTGCTATGTTGGTTGTTGGTACTTAAGGGGGAACTATAAATCATATAGAATTATTCCATGCTTTTGGAAGTGGTCTTATGTTCTTTTTTTGTTCAATGAAGTGATAAATGAGTGAATGGGTTCACATGAGACCTATAAGAGCTACAAGGCCCTTATTAAAAGGTGTAGCTACTTAAGGGTGACCCATAAATGCTATGGCCGACCTATGAATATTTTTTTGAGTCATGTCTTGATTTAAAATATGTATTAAGGGATAAGGCATACCTAATGGCCAACCAAGGTGTTGATTATCAAGTATTCTCTACAAATAGTGGAACCAAAGATGATGATTTTTAGACTTAACTGAGAGACTTGGGAGAGGTTTAAGAGAGACATGTGTTATTTGATTGATCTTGCATTGTCTCTCTTGTTATTTTTTATGAATGATATGTATGGTTCATGAATGCTTATGGTAACTAGTTAAGTGTTTATAAAGATTGAAAATAAAGTTGGATTATTCAAGCTCATTAATTCACCTCCCTCTTAGTGATTGTATCTATAACACTCTCATATGTACATATGTAAGACATGACAACTCATCTCTATCCCTCATAGTTATGCTATAATGTGCAATAAAAGTTTGCTCATTTTTCACACTTAGGGATGAGTGGATTATCTTAAGGGATGCCTTTAAAAAATTACAAATTTCACTCCTAGGTCCTAACTTAGACTATAAAAATGTTGTTTTAGCCTTAAAATGCCTATCTAGATGTGTCCACATATATGGTTCATCAATTGGGCTAATGAGTTAGAATATACGAACCCCACTGATCAAATTTTAGCTTATTATTAGATTTGTTAGGTAAAATTAATTGATGCATCCTATCTATCTTTACTTAGGTATAATCCTCTTGAGATTTGTTATAGGACTTGTTAGTGCACATATAAGAGCTGACGACTCATCTATAACCCTCACAGTTCTCCTACAACACATGATAGAATTTTACTCATTTTGCACACTCAAGGATGAGTAAATTCTCTTAAGGGACACCTCCAACCAATTTCAAATTTCACTTTTAGGGCCTGACTGAGACCATAAAAAGGATGTTCTAGCCTTAAAATGCCTATTTAGACATGTACACATAGATGGTTGGTCTATTTGGTTGATGAGTCAGAATGTATAACCCTTGCTGACCAACTTTTGTCCCATTTTGAGATATTTGGCCAAAAGAGAAACCTCACTCATTTTTCACACTCAAGGATGAGTGGATTCTCTTAAGGGGTGCCTCTATCCAATTGAATTTTTTTCTCCCAAGCCTTGACCAAGACTAGATAAAGGCTGTTTTAGCCTTAAAATACCTATTTGGATGTTTTTGTGTAGATGATTGGTCAATTGGGACATCCCCCACTAACTAATGTTTAGCCCATTTTGAGAGATTTAGCCACAAGAGAATCCTCAATTTCATGTCTCAACCATATTGAATTAGATAAAATACTCTTAGGATTTCTTATTAGACTCATTTGTGTGCATGTAGGAGCTGATGGATCATCTTTATCCATCATGGTTATGCTATAATGCATGAAAAAAGTTGGAGAAGCATCTGATGGCTTGTATAAAGCTTTGAACTGATTGAAACATGAAAGGTAAGGTGTATAGGTATTAAAAAAAATTGAATACATGATAGGATGTTTATTACCAAAAACACACTAAAAATTCACTTGTGTATGTGCCACCATGTGGAAAATTTCTAAAACTTATGAAATTAGAGAGTCGAGATAAATTGAGTTTTTTGGTGTGTGCAACTTCTTAGTCCCTCAAATCATAGATATGTGAAAATTGTTTTAAAGAGTGGATTGAGTCATGAATTGCACCAATCTGATGTTGTATTAGTTATGGGGCTAAATTTGGTCATGGGGTTTCAACAAAGATGGTGTTAAAAAATCTACTATGTGCTTGTAAACAAAGTATCTTGCAAAGCTTATCCTAGATGATGAAAGTGAAAGGAGCAATTCATGCATTTTTTTTGTAAGATGTGTACTAAACATTATCAAGCTAAAAAAATTTCTAACCAAGTAATTAAAATAAAGTCAACTTTTAAATGTAGTATTATTTTTTTCAAGAGCTTAAAATGGATTAGATATTGACAAAAGTGTATCAAAAAAATTACTGACATTTATTTCCCATTAAATGATAAACATGCAAAATCAATCAAAGAAATTTGTACTGTTTAATAAACTATATTAAGAGATGAATAAATGATTTGATTACTATATTTGGAGATTTAATTATAAAATAGCAGTGTGTAGTGACTTCTCCAAAGAATGGATTAAGAGGGAAAAAAACATGTATGTCAATCCTGTACATATTAGTGGAAAAATACCAAGCAAATATCTACACCATAGTAATTAAATCATGAAATGAGATGGATTAAAATTCATTAAATCATTGAAACAACAACACATTTATAATTAGTATACAACATGATATGTTGTGCTTTTTAATAATATTTTACCAAGGCCCTACATAGGTTAGATATCACGTAATAAATAAATAATACTTACGATGATGACATATCATCTAAGCTCAAAGAATTAAAATCCCATATGAGGCACACCAATCTAGACAACATGATATGTTGTGTTTTTAAAGAATATTTTACCAAGGCCTTATGTAGGCTATATCTCACATAATAAATAAATAAATAAAGAATACTTATGATGATGACATACCATCTAATCCTAAATACTTAAAGTCCTACATGAGGCACAATAAGAGTACATTGAGAACCAAATTATGATAAAAAAGCATAAATACATACACAAGTGCATCATTAGACTTCCTAGTAATTATGATCAACTATAATTTATAATATTTACATGTCCATAAAATTGATCCCAAGTCCACTTACATCAAAATTGAAAATTGAAATGTAATTAAATGTAAATGAAACAAGTAAATAGTAAATATCATATGTAAATATAAAATATACATAATGATGAAGCACCTAACTTAGAGAATAATGTGAATTTTTTAACCCCATCTGAAGTAATAATGATCATTAACTAATAGTATGTGTAAACATTAAATGATCAAAAAAAAAATGCATAGGTAAAGGAATCATATTGTTGAATAGTATATATGTGATATATGAAAATTTCTATCATAATCTAACATTTATGAAGAAAAAATGTAGACCATAACATGTACATAGAAAACATTTGCCATATTGGCATACAAAATCGATTGTGCCTATAACTAGACCCTTATCACAACAACTAGCTCTCTTGATCCTCATTGCCCCTAAATAAATTACATTTTATTAACATAGAAATAGAGTCAGAGGTGTTGGATGCTTCAAAACAAAGAGACTCTCCTCTCAACATGTGAGTCATCCATTATTTCATCAAAAACTGGTGAAAATTATTGTGTATGCACAACATATGAAATATAAAACTTAATGAATCAAAATTATATATTTAAAATTTGATAAATTTTTGAAGAATGTAAAATTTTGTAAAATGATTCTACACTCACTGCATTCCATCTAAATGTTTGTCTAGGGCTACGAGATTGCATAAACACCCATGATGGGGAATCTCATGGAGAATTACTATATTTTTATATCTATATGTGCATATAATTATGTAAATATGACATAAAATATCATTTCTTAAATCTAAAAACAATTTTACTATGTGTTCTCACCATTCTTCATCCCTGAATCATGACCTCTTACAGAGATAATGGATTCTTCGATGTAGCCACAACATTAGTAAAACATTCTTCACATCCATGAGGGGTGCCTATAACATACCTCATCATCTATAAAACCAATAAATGAATAATGTGTGAATACAATGAACATGATAAAAATCTATGACTATAATATATATCTTAAAACATAGTTATTTGTTCAAAGGATAATAAACATATAAATGAATAAATATGTAATTTAAAAGTTTCCAAACCTGTGTATAAGGTAAACCCATGCCAATTACAGCCTCTAAAATATATTCAAGTCTTTTTTAGATTCTCAAAATATCATCAATCATCTATACAAGCAACAAATAATAAGTTCAGTCAAATAAATTAGTCAATTAAGTAAACACATACTAGAAAATAAGCTTAATATTATTTTACAAAAATAAACAAACTATAATTAAAATTAAAATTATATATCAAATACAATTGGTGAAGTTGATAAATTTTGTACAAAATAAGCCTAACATATCTTGATAGGAGTTAGTGAATCTATTACATATCGCATAGTGTCTGATATGCTAGTGTCATGTGCTACTAAATCATTTACAGGTGGCATATGATGTAGCATGCTAGTGTTTGGCATGTTAGTGTTATGTAATTTTTAATAACATATATATGGAATATGATTTGGTATGCTAGTCTCCATAAATGTACTCTATGTATGTGACACCTGAATAGGAGGTCCCATACACTTCTTCCCACATGATGTGCAACAATACACAAAAATTGTAGCATGAATAGGAGGAGGGAAACTAACACCTATAAAAACACCACCAAAACCACCATTTCAACTACCACTACCACTACCACAAATACCACTAAAACCAACACCAACACTACCATTAGCACCACCTGTAGGTTGATTATAAGAATTAGAAGTATGCATACCATGCTCAATCATAACTTGTGTTAGACTAGTAACGACTTCAAGGGTATCCATCTATATGTTATGATGTAAAATTATAGGAATATAAGAATGTGTATTGTCCTCCTTGTTTAATGATCTTGGTTATGATGGTTTTGGTCTTGCCTAGCACTAGGTATATCAAATGAAGACCCACCTCTCCTACCTTGGGAGGCCTTCATGTCAAAATAATTTGAAATTTATTTCAACATAAACTCACAATATAATTTTCTCAAAAAGTATAATGGAACCTAATTATTGTTTCATAGAGGCTCATTAATCTCTATCCACCACCTATCCTAAAATCTAATTTTCATCTCTGCATGAACACACCAATTAATACTAATGTGTTTGTAATATATTGGTGGAGGTTGGTTGGTTCAGGCTTAATAAATAAAGAACACATAACTTATTTTTTTATTTTTTCTTAACATATTCATATGACAATTTGTGAAGTCATATTGTTTCATGGTCTCTCTTCGATGCAACATTGCATCAAGTTGTGAAGTCACATTCCCCACTTCATTAAAAACAAACTTTAGTGTATTGAAAAGTGAAATGTGTGAACTACCATGTGAAGAGTGATGCAAACCATTTATGATTATTTGTAATTTTTGATGTTTTGAATTGTATTTCTCATACAATTAAACTTATTCATGTGAAAAATCAAACTATTTGAGGTTTTGTCTAACATTTTCTTCATGTAATGGATCCATAAAACTTGTGTATCTAAATTTAAAAAGAAATACAAGTTTTTTAAAGTAATGTAAGAGAATCTAATGCAAACCTAAATTTAAAACCCTACTTGAATAAATAAATAAATAAATATAAATATAAAAAAAATTAAAATCCAAAAATCAACATACCTGACTTGTAGCAATCCAAATGCCAAATCTTGTTGGCATGATGAAACTCCAAAGCACGTATGTGAAGATGAAATTGACAAATAATGAAAGAAGGAAAAAATTCAGTTAGGACACAACTTTGCTTACAATAAAAAATAAAATTGAGATGGGGAATACACCCTTTATGCTTTACGAATGGAAAACTCCCTTTACAAAGGGTGTACACCTTTACAAAGGGAGAATACCCTTTACAAAGGGCATATGCCCTTTGATTTGTAAAGGTTGTACTCCATTTTTAAAGGGTATACTCCCTTTGTAAAGGGTGAATTCTCTTTGATAAGGGCATATGCCCTTGAGGATTAGGGATAAGCCTGAGCCTCAAAAATTTAAAAGAAGGGCGTATGCCCTTTATTAAATTTTTTTGAAAGTTGGGGGAATTTCATACTTTTTATCCCCAAAATTTGTGCACTGACCCTATTGATGATAAGTGATATCACTTTTTAGAAGTATTTCCTAAGTTATCACTCATTAGCACTAAAAAATATAAAAATCTTGTTCTATCTAGTAATAAGTTTATGTTTTTGATGGTGGGATATAAACCTAAGAACATCCTTGCTACACAAATCCATACCATAGTTATTCCAATAGTAGCATTAGATAACTTTGAGTTGAACCATAAATTAAAATAATACAAGGATATCTTTCAATCACCAAAGGAAGTGCCTATACACTATGCAATGAAGCAAACTATTGAATTGATTCTTGGACTAACTCTACCTAATGCCTCTTTATATTGTATATAATTTATGGAGTATGAATAAATGAAGTGGTAGATCTATGAATTTATAGATAAAGGACATATTATACCACCTCATCACCTTATGGTATCCAAATGATTTTTTTCTTTCCCAAAATAAGGATGGCTCATAAAGATTGTGCATCGATTACAAAGGTCTCATTAAGATCATAATGAATAATTAATATGATCTTAAAAGGATTTAGGACTTGTTGGACCAGCTATGTGATGAAAAATACTTCACCAAAATTGATCTTAAGTCTAGGTATCATAATATTCTTGTTGAACCTAATGATGTATGAAAGACAACCTTCAACGCCAAACACTGTCTATTTTAATGGTTAGTAATTCCCTTTAGCTTGAAAAATATACCAAATACATTCATGTTGATGATTAATGACATTCATATGTCATTCAATACCCTTTTTAAAGTATACCTAGATGACATCCTAATATTTACTAAAACATGGGACAAACATATACACCATATATAACAAGTGTTTAACACTTTGTGTAAATATAAGATGTATAAAAACATGGAAAAATATTCATTTTATATGTGAAATAAAATACATGGGATACATAGTAGATGAATAAAGAGTGCATGTGAACTCAACCAAGTTCAAGTCATCCAAGAATTGGCAGAACCAAAGAATCTCACAGAGACCCACAATTTATTGAGATTAGGAAATTTCTACTTTGTACATAGTTTTTCACATGTGACTTGGCCTCAAAACCAAGTTACCAAAGGTGGTGCTAAATTAATGTTAATTGGGAGTCCACATAATAATAATATTTAAGGAATTTAAATTCATATTCTATTCCACACTAATAATTGCATTTTTAGATCTTCAAAAACCATTAGATCTTGAAAACAATGCCTTCAAATTTTCACTTCGAGTAGTAATCACTCAATATGGTCACCTAGTTGTTTACCACTATGAAATGTTCACTGTAATGGTAAAAAACTATCCAATTTGTGATCACAAGATTTATGCTATTATTCAAGCATGTAATAATTATAATAATTATATCTTGGAAAAGAAGACTATGATCCACACAAATCAAAATCTACTTTAGTTCTTGTAGATTCAGAACAAGTGAAAGAAAGAGCAACATAAAAAATGATAATCTTAATTTTAGTAGTTCCATCTAAAAATCACTCATAATAAGATAAGTTTCAATCTAGTCATAGATTATATGAGTATTCCACTGGTTCAAGGTTATATATTTACTGTTAGAGATACAATGATTAGTTGAATTTCTATGATACAGAAGATTGTGGCTTTGTCAACCACATAGGTAGAGTATGTTGCTACCATAAAGGTTATCAAGGAGATGATTTGGTTATAAGAGTTGTTTCAAGAGTTGGGGCATGAGCACGAAGTTGGGAGACTACACAATGATAGTCTTAGTGTTATTAATTTGACAAAGAACTCTGTTTTGTAATCGAGGATGAAACATATTCAATTATGTTATCACTTCATCATGACATCTTTGGAGGAGAACTTAATGAAGCTAGAAAAGATTCATACTAGCTAAAATCCTATAGATATGATGATGAAGGTGGTCACACTTTACAAATTGAGTTTATATTTAGATTTTGTTGCCTTAGTGGTCATGGAGCAATGATAGATTATGTTCAAAAGAAATAGTCTCCAAGTGGGATATTGTTGAGTGTGGATCCCTTTGGGGCTATCACATGACTATGATGGTATGTTTTGGGGGCTTAGAGAGATACAAGGATGTGGGGAATGCATTTATCATATACTCCTCATGTGAGTAGAATATTATTAAATGTTTATTTAATAATTTCCATGTTATTGAAAGTGGGATTGATTTCCTTATTTTTAAGGAGCTAGTTGTTTATTGGAAAAGGGAATGACTTATTTATTTCAAGGAGTTGGTTGTCATCACATTTCATTGTAAAATGTTCCATTTGGAGGAGGAAAGATAAGTTTAGTGTGTTCTTTCTTGATGGAGCTTATGGATAAGTTTGCTTAGGTGGAATATGGCATGTTCTTTATGGATAATGCTTATCTTGGATAAGCATGGTGAGTTTTCTCCTTGATTAGTGTATTTTCCTTATTTTTAAATAATTACAGGTGTGGTATGGATTTGAGAGAAAAAATAAAAGGCGTATATGTTATTTTCAAAGTTTAGGTGTTTATATAAAGGATGTGGTATAACAGCTTGTGATATAGTATTATCCAGGTGCAGATGCAGGTGTAGCATAGCATATGTGCATAATTTTTGATAGATTTGGATCAATAATTAAATGAATTCATTTGTTAATTCAAGAGGATATATTATATCTCTATGAGAGGTTATTTGTAATCTTGTTTTGTTACATATTTTATTAATGACTTTCTTGGTGGATGTAACCCACATTGGGTGAACCATGGTAGATTTGTGTAATGTCTTATTGCTAGTTTTGTTCTCTCCATTATTTCTTTCATTTAATTATGATTTTAGGAAATGATTCCATGATGCAATTTAATGCATAATTAAATCTATTTTCACATTTAAAATCTAGTTATGTGATTTTATGATGAGTTAAATCTGGTTTATATTATTTTAATTCCTAAAAACCAAATAACCAAGAGTACTACAGTCCATAACTCTTGATGGTGGAGCTTGTTTTAGGCCATACAAGATCTTATTTAGTTTCCACACAAAGTTATCCTTCCCTTTGACCTCATATCACTATGGTTGCTTCATATAAAACTCTTCATCCAAATCACCATGAAGAAAAGCAAGTTTCACATCTAACTAATCTAAGTGCAAATCCTCAAATGCAACTAAACTAATAATAGTCCTAATAGAAGTCATTTTTACAATAGGATAAAAAAGATCATCAAAACCAATATCTAATTTTTGTGCAAACCCCTTGACCACCAACCTGGCCTTATACCTCCATCTTGGGACACTACTCCTTTTATAATCTAAAGTGGCTTGCCAAAGGAGTACCAACAAATTTAACATCTAACATGCTAAACCTTTCCAAGACTTTCTTTACATACTTTGATTGGGATAAAATAAGCTTCCTCTCCTTTCTATCATGAGTAATCCTCATACCAAAAATTTGTTTCACTACACCCAAATCCTTCATAGAAAAGGATTCACTAAGCAGTTTATTGAATATATGAATATATTGTATGTTCTTTCCTACAACTAACATGTCATCCACATAAAAGCATAATATAATAAAATAAACATGATCAAAATGTTTGATGTATACACAATGGATAGAATTACACCTTTGATATCCTTGTTCCAATATAAAAAAATCAAATTTCTTATACCATTGTCGTGGAGCTTGTTTTAGGCCATACAAGATCTTCTTTAGTCTGTACACATAGTTCACCTTCCCTTTGACCTCATATCCCTTGGCTTCTTCATATAGAATTTTTCATCCAAATCACCATGAAGAAAATCAATTTTCACATCTATTTGGTGTATTTTGAATTTTTAATAAAATCCATTAAAATGTTATCATATGGAAGAATTCATTTTATTGTGTTCCAATGTAACTAACGAGTAGTAGGTTTCATACATGGTGATCAAGATATCATGCACATGAGATTTATAGGTACTAGTTTGGAAATTAAGGTTGGCATACTACATAGTTTTAAATTTAACCCATATTAATATATTGATTTTTTAGATTTTTTAAATTTATTTGTACACTATTTCTAGTGATTTTGGGCTTTGAGTTGTGATGATGTTGAGCCACCGAGATATGCTACCTAGCTAGTTCGAGTGTTTGTAGACTACCTTATAGGCTAAATAGACTAAGGAATTGGTACGTATAGTTTTTTTGCCCTTTTGATTCATTTTTGTATGTTTGAATATTTTTTTTTCTTTTTTAGATGTGACACTTATATGTATATTTCATCCATTTTAGAGGAGTGTCGATACTAATGAACCCAAATACTATCAAGGCAAGAAAATACCAATATGCAAAGCTTCTAAAATAATAACTAGTATTAATTTGTATTGAATGATTCAAATAATTATAAACTAGGCATACATAAGCCTTGACTCATAATTAAAGTTAACATGAAAAATTTTGAACTCTAAAAATAAATAGAACTTGACTTGTTATTTTTAGCAGTTGTTATTTTTTATAAGTTTTGCATGCAAGTGCACGTAGTTCTAAAAATATCCAAAAATTATCTAAACACTAAAATTAACTTATAATATGAATATAAATTGAATTTCAAGTTTTTTTATAAAAATATACAATTTCTAAAATTAAAAAATGCCAAAAAAACATTAAACTACAATTTCAGACCCTTATATGGTCACATATGGCCTCAAAAAAATATCAAACACATTCATAACTAGACAAAATAGGTTATGGATACACCTAAATTTTAGATAAAATGTTTTGGTAGGAATATGAGCTCAAATAGAGTTACAGATCAAAATTTACGGTCTCTGGAAGTTCAACGTCTTTTTCTACATCATTCTCCTTTGGTTGAAAACAAGTCAACTCTTATAGTTTCTCTGATTGTACTTGTACCATTTATTCTTATCAATCTTATTTAGCTCCAATTATGTAATCCAAGTGTTGTCTTCTTATTTTAATCCTTCCCACTATACCAAATACCTGCCATAACTTCCCTACCTTGTGTTTATTGTCTTATTATCTAGAACCTGCACTATCTTCTCTTTCTTCTTCTTTGGCACCTATTGTTTCCAATTTACTTGTTCATATTTTTCATCTTCACCATCTTCTCCATGGAAATAATATAAATATAAAACACTAAATACTAAAGAGATATCAATATTCTATGGTAAACTCATGTCATAAGCATTGTCATTGATTTTCTTCATAATTCTACATGGTCTAATCTTTTTGTACTTCAACTTGTTATATGTGCCTTTTAGAAATTTATCCTTCCTCAAGTAAACTATCACTATATCTTATTACTCAAATATTTTTGACCTTATTATAACAGTTGTTTCTTATTTATACTTCTCATTACTTTCTTGCAACATTTTTATTACTTATTATTATAACTATTGTATATATATTCTACAAATACTTTTGCATCATCACTTACTTGTTCTACAATTGGTAACTATATCAAATTTAAAACACTCATAGGATTTATCTCATAAAAAAATGAAATTCTAAATTTCCTCTTGATCTATTCACTGAACTATTATATACAAACTCATCTTGTGGTAAATCCAAGTCCCATTGCTTGGGCATCTCTCCAACTATGCATCACAATAAATATTCCAAGCTCCTAATTACAAATTATATATGTCCATATTTTTGAGGGTGATATGCACTATTAAATTTTAACTTAGTAACTTTTGATAATAGCTCTATAAGGTTGGTATCATAATACCTTTAATGAAACTATCCCATGTTTTGAAAGCAATTAGTGACAAAACATAACACTTGTGATATTAATGCCCAATAATAATGATTGTATCTAGTCGGATGTGAATTTAGGATTCAAAAAAATTTAAATAATATTTTTATGCATTTTTTTTGGATCGATTATATCTGGCATTATTTTGATAGTGTATTTGTAGAGAGATTTGCATGCTAGAGAAGTTTCAATATGGAAATCATCTAAAGATTATTAGCGATATTAGTTTGGATGATTATATTTGGAAGATTATTGATAAGGTCAGCCTTAGACACATGGATTGATTAGATCAGATGATAACCTTAATAGAGAGCTAGATGCTGATATATGAAAATTTTAGTTTCCTACAAGGGAGATGAATGTGACATTGGAGGATATGTGATAAATAATGAGATTGAACATAGTTGGATAGTTGATCATTATATGAGCCATGTGGGGTAGGGGTATTTACTTTGTGCTCATATATATATATATATATATATATATATATATATATATATATATATATATATATATATATATATATATATATATGGAAATATAGATGAGATGATTCTATAGTGTTACTTGAATATATCATCACTTCTGATGTTTTGAAATTGTAGAAATCCATATGGTGCTTGTTTTATAAATTTATTTATATGGATGGTGGCACTAATTCAATTTCATATTGTATGTATGGTATTTTTCATGTCATTAAGGAGAGAGGAACTAGATATTCATGTGGTTGTACCATGGTGGTTCATTAAAATATATATATATATATATATATATATATATATATATATATATATATATATATATATATATATATATATATATATATATATATAATTTCATATTGTATGTATGGTATTTTTCATGTCATTAAGGAGAGAGGAACTAGATATTCATGTGGTTGTACCATGGTGGTTCATTAATATATATATATATATATATATATATATATATATATATATATATATATATATATATATATATATATATATATATATATATATACACTTTAGAGGTCCATACTCAAGGCCTTGGTACTATGACCTTGCTACACATTTTGGTGTATGAGCATATCATTGTTGTTTGGCTAGTTGGAGGGCTTCATGGTGATTGGGTCCCTCTACTATAGTCATATATGAAATGAAGTACACACCTCAATCCTATAAGTGAAGGTGTTATAATCTTCATTACTTCACTCTGAAGCAAATGTAAATTAACATTTGCTCTCCATGACATTATTGCGGGAAGCTTTCCACTTGTTCCTTTCTCATAGCAAAACCTTCACACATGATGTGTTGTTGAGAGATTTTGGAAAGCCCATAGACCATGTTCTATTTATACATAAGTCAAATAATTTGATAATTATCACTTCCTAAGTGATCATGCCATAACATGATCATTTCATTATGCTTTGCAATAGCACACATATGCCTCTCTTCACACTTAGAGGTAAATTCCTTAAATTTATACAATTTATTTTCAAATTTTCTAAAATCAGTGACCTTATATTTATCATTCACATATTTGATTAGGCATTTATCATTGTAAAATTATATCTTGTAAATTTATTTACAACTTGAAATACCAAAACAAGATTTGTTTTTAAAGTCTAAAACTAGCTTCACATTTTTGAAAACACCATTATCAACTTTAACATTTTTAGTCCCTTTAACTTATACAACATTATTATTACCCGAAAAGATTTTTATTTAGTGTTATCATTACTTAATGATTCAAATTGTTTTTTGTAATGAAATGTGTTATGTAACACCATAATCAATCACCCAATCATCCTTATGTGAACTATTTCCTTTAAGAGCCACATAGATAACATTACATTTGCAATCATGATTTTTTGAAACCTGCTTATTTTCCTTTCTATATCATTGATCCTTTTGTACCAAAAAATAATTAGCTTTGTGATTTAACCTACAACAATAATTTCATTCTCATTTGGGCTTATCTCTATGATCATCATGATTCTTAGATGAGTTGTAAATGTTATCATGCTTCCAATTCCTCTCTCTTGACTTAAATTGATTGTATTGAAACTTCTTATAGTTTTGTTTTCCCTTTGTCATGAACATATGAGAATCATCATTAAAATTCCCATTTTCTCTTATTAGACATTTTTCTTCCTACACTAACTTAGCACATAGCTATTAAAATTTGATATTTTTTGATTTGTTAGTAGTTACTAGGCATCTTATAAATAGTTGATAGGATCTTGGTAGACTTGATAGTATTATTTTCATAAAATCCTTATCATTTATACTCTTAACTAGAGAACCAAGTTCATTCTTGTTTTCCTTTATCTTTATTAAATGATGAAGTAGCTCTTGTGTGTCCAAGAGTCTCATACTATACAATTTTGTAGTGAGAGTTAGTATCCATACATAACTTGAATTCTCATATGTGTTGTTTAATCTAGATTATACCTTCACTTTGATTCTCTCATTGCAAACTTCTAGAAAGACCTCATTTGAGAGTGTGAGTTTTATCCGCACCACTACTATTCCATCTCTTATTTTCCGATTGTCTTGATCCTCATATGAGTTTAAGGGCCTTTTTTCTACATCAATAAGAAGTTAATAATTTTTTTAAAGGTTATAAACATCTTCATATGATATACCTAATCATAATATTTTTTTATATTTAATTTAATTTCTTTGAAAAGAATATTGTTACATTCCATTGTTAGTAAATCCACAAAATACCAAAAGAAATATTTATTTTAAGTTTATAATCCCCTTCTTAAAAATAATATAAAAAATTCTTAACAAAAGGAAACTTTTAAAGGAAACTTTAATTCCTTCAATAATAAACTAATTCTATTGCATGCTTATGAAGGAGACCTTCCCCTTTTTCAAAAATTGTATTATTTGATAAAAACCTTATTCGATGGTATAATTTGTTTTAATTTACTTTATTAAATTTTACCAAAAAATTCTATGGGGCTTAGCAACATACCCTATGGCTAGCTTTAATCGATTGACATATTCTTCTCAATAAAATAAAAATTGGTCAGTAATGATGCATGCTAGTCTAAACAATTTTCATCGCATTGGCCATCAATAACAGTGATGCTCATTATTATATGGGGCTTAATAACATACCCTAAGTATAGAGATGCCTAAACAATTTGACACTTGTTTTCATCTAATTTTGTCATTGAAAATCCTTGTCTAGTTTCTTGATCTTTCACTCCAAACACTGGTAAAAAAACATAATTACTTTTATTTCCTTAATTACCCTTTAATGTATGAAAACATAAAAAATAAATAACATGTTTTTAATATTTAATTTAAATTATTAAATAGTATTCAAAATCTTTAAATTTTGAAATAATATAGAGAACAATTAACTTTGATAATTAAAGAATTTTTAAAATACGTCAACTAATTTTTCAATGTCATGGATTTTTAAACATAAATGTGTGCTTTAACAAATGTTCTAATAAATATTAAATTTTATATAGAATACTTTATTTTTTGTTTATGTGAAGTATATATAAGATTTGTATGCTTATTTGTTTAAAAAGAGACTATACTTTTGTATTTATAGATAAATTCAATTTAAATTAGAATTCTATTAACACTCAGCCTATCAACAAACAATCAAAATAGATAAAAAAGAGTGAACACACTCTAAACACAAGGGATCACACAAAATATAGATGACCATATACCAACTTTTTAGATTGTATAAAATACTATAACATATTCTTAAAAAATTCACAATAAGAATAAATCATAGTAAATATATTATGATAATTTAAGTCTGAGAGAAAGATTAGAAGGCATTATAAATTAAAAAAATACTAACACCTAAATTTTAATCAATGATAGGCAATTACTAATGAACCATAAATACTATCAAGACCAAATATTACAATAGGTCAAGTTCTAAAACAATAAATTAGAATTGATTCATATTGATTAAATCAAAATAATTATAAACCGTACATAAATAAACCTCGACTCATAATTAGAGTTGACATGCAAAAATTTATTAAAAAAAAAAAAAAAAAAAACAAACAAACTTTTATTTTTAGTAGTTGCTATTTTTTTTAATTAAGTTTCACATGCAAGTGTGTGCAGCTCTAAAAATCCCCTGAAATACTCTAAACACTAAAATTAGTCTACAAGACAAATTTAAATTGATTTTCATGTCCAGTCATAAAAATATGCAATTTTTAAAAATAGAAAAATCCCCCCAAAAATCATTAAACTACAATTTTGGACCTTCAAATGGTCATTTTTTGCCCCCAAAAAATATTGAAGACACCTCTAAGCAGAGAGAGTGGATAGGGAAATAATATTTTTTTGAGATGGTCATTTTAACATTTGGAAGAGCTCAAATATATCTATAGATAAAAATTTATGGCTTCCAAAATTTTAGCCTATTTTTTTACATCATTCTCTTCTGGTTGAAAACAACTTAGCTCTTGCGAGTGGCTTTGATTGTATTATTGAGATTTTTATTTTTCAATTTTCTTTATCTCCCATTCTATAATCCAAGTGTTATCTTCTTGCTACAATCCTTCCCACTAAACCAAATACCTATTATAATTTCCTTTCCTTGTGCTCACTGTCTTCATATCCAAAACCTATACTATCTTGTCCTTCTTCTTTGGACCCTGCTACTGGAAATTTACTTCTTCATCTTCATCACATTCACCATATTGTCCATGGAATTAATATAAATTTGAAACATTAAATACTAGAGAGATATCAATTTTTTTTGGTATACTCACCTCGTAATCATTGTCATTGATTGTCTTCATAATTCTGCATGGACCAATTTTCTTGTACTTCAACTTATTGGATGTGCCTTTTGGAAATATTTATTTTCTCAAGTAAATTGTTACCAAATATCCTTGTTCAAATAACTTGGATATTCTTATGACATTTTTTGATGCTTTATATTTTTGATTACTTTCTTACAACTTTCTTATTACTCCTTGCAATTGTTGCATATGCTCTACAGATGCTTCTGTATCATCTTAATTCAATTTACAATTGATAACTGTATCAAATCTAAAATACCCATAGGATTTATCTCATAAATAATTTGAAATGGTAATTTTTTTTTATCTATTCACTAAAATGTTATATGCAAACTCATCTTGTGGTAAATCCAAGTCCCATTGCTTGGGCTTCTCTCCCACTATGTATCTCAACAAATTTATCAAGATCTTATTCACAATTTCTATTTGTCCATCTATTTACATGTGATATGTATTACTGAATTATATATTATTACCCATCTTCTTCCATAAAGTCTTCCAAAAATGACTTAGAAATTTCATGTCCCTATTTTAAGTAGTATTTTGTGGAACATCATGCAATCTCACAATATCCTTAAAAAATAATTATGTAACTCTAGTGGCATTATTGGTTTTCTTACATGCAATTAAATGAAACATTTTAGAAAATATATATACAACAACAAAAATTAAATCATTACCTCTCTAGGTGTTTGTAATCCCAACACAAAATCCATACTCAAATTTTTCTATGGTCCTTTTAGAACTGGTAACGGCATGTATAGTCTAGTATTTTGTGTATACCCTTTAGCCACCTGACATATCCTACACCTTGAAACATACCTTGTCACATATCTGTTCATCTTTGGCTAAAAATATTTTTCCTCCACCAAATTTATTATCTTCATCTTACCATTTGTCTAACCAAACCTCCACTATGTAGTTCTCTTATTGTATTATCTTGTATAGACCTAATTAAAATGCATAACTTTTTCCCTTTGAAGAGATAACCTTCTTGTATAATACACTCACCATGAATGTAATTTTCCCCACCTATTAATGGAATCTTTCACTATTCAACTACCTTTCCAAAATATGGATTAGTATCATATAATTCTTTGATAGATTCAAATTAAAGTACTTCACTCACCATAGTAGTTAATAATTCTACTCTCCTACTCAATGCATCAAATATCTGATTCTATTTTCCTAATTTATGTTTCAACACAAAAGTATACCTCTGCAAGAAAGATACCCACTTTACATACCTACTATTCAAACTATTTTATGTATTCACATACTTCAAAGCCTCATGATATATAAATAGGATAAACTCCTTAAGCACTAGGTAATGTCTCCAATGTCTTAATACTTGTACAATTTCATAAAGTTCATCATAAGTAGAATACTTTATTCTTACCTTATTCAATTTCTCACTGAGATATGCTATTGGCTTTCCTTCTTCACTCAACATAGCACCAATTCTGACAAATGAAGAATCACAATTAACCTAAAACACTTTGTTAAAATTTAGTAATGCTAAAATTGGTCTTTCTATAATCTTCTTCTTAAAAAAATCAAAGATTTTTATGGTTACTCTAGTCCATGCAAATTCCTTCCCTCTCATGCAATATATTATTGCTGCCACAATACTACTAAATTTTTTCATATTTTTTTTTTTGTAAAAAGTTACTAAACCATGGAAACTTCTTACTTCTATAATGATTTTTGGAATAGGGCACTCAAAAATTGCCTTTATCTTTTCTTCATCCATTCTCACACCATTTTATGAGACTAAAAATCCCAAAAATATGAAATTGTTCTTCATAAACCTACACTTACTCAAATTCACATACAACTCCTTTCTTAACAAATCTAGTACCATTATCAAATATTGTAAGTGTTATTATTTAGTCTTACTGAATATCAAAATATCATCAAAATAAATAACCACAAACTTACCAATATATTCTTGAAGCATTGTATTCATTCTAATCTTATTAATTGCTCTACTATCCATACACATTCTCGATCCTCCATATTTCTTTGGAGTTAGAAATGCTGGTGTTGCACATGGAATCATACTCTGATGCAAGACTAAAACTTGGTCACATAAACTACACTATTGGAAAAATATCAGGAATTAAACCTCTTCTTATGCTTACCATCATTCTCATTCTCAAAGCATCTGGACAAGTCAAGATCACTGGTCATTACTATCAGCTGAAAGGCATTGATAAAAATAGGATGAATATTCAATAGGTTCTATGAGAGAATCCAACCTTTATGATAATTATGACTATCTGCTTGTCTGTTGGCCATGTATGGAAATAAACCTGTTAGCTGTGCAGATACCAGATACCGAAGGTACAAAGACAGACTATAGCTTGTGTTTATATTATATAATTATCCTCATATATATATAAACAATATCAAGATCAGGTTCTGCCATTGATAATGAAATTTACAATCTCAAGGCTATTGACTACTTTGTGTTGTTGACCAATTTAAAGATGCCCTGACTTTGTTGTGCCAATCATCCTAAGCCTTAAGAGATTCATTCTAGGATTGGCTTAGATAACTGTGCATTATTAGTTCTAGCCAAAAGCTATTTTCTTGTAATGCATTCTCATGCGTTCTTTGTTCAAGAATATATTGTCAAAACATTTCAAACTATCAATCGCCCAATCTTGGGGCTTGGATTTGCATCTGAATTGAAAACAAATTTCTGTCTTTCATCTGTCATTTTATCACTTGTAAACGGAGATACAGCAGCACAAACAAAATGAATTACCAAGACTCCTGGACCCCAGCAACAGCTCACAAAATATTTGCTCTTGTACCCTTAAAAAGAGACTTGGTACCTTCATTCTTGAGAATCTGTTGCGCCATTCAACAATAAGGAGATCATATCAATCACCTCCGTTGCATTGATCTTGTAGACACAACTGACTGATGCTCTGAGTCACACTTTGGTTTGCAGATTTGGTTCTCATAATGGATTAATAGTTTGTTTTATATTTTATCTAATACATTCCATTCACTGTTAGCATGCAATTACGGAGAAACTCTATCTTTCCCGTGTTGTAAACCTACGCTGAGCAGTCACACCAAGATTTTCAAGGAGTTCGATGCTTTACAGCTGGGCAGAGCAAGGAGGATAGAGATGATGAGAAATTCAATGGTCAATCGACGTGGCAATCAAAATCGTTTTACAATGTTCTACCATATGATGACTCCACTACATTTTAGGCAATAGGACAGAAATCAACTGTGTCTACTGCACGTGTTAAAACATTATGGAAAGGAAGTGAAGATGGTTGTACCCTTTGAAAGAATAGATTTAACAGAGATTACTGTTAAACTTGTGATTAGAGAATGGCTATTTACTGGTGATTCAAGAAACATTCTAAGTCATAATGTAGCAAGTTCTCAATAGTCTACACTGGGAGTATCACCAATTGGCAAAAAACTTAAGATAATTTACAACATTTAATAATCCAATACAGAACATACCAATTTCCACTACATGATCATCCCTGGCTGCGAATCATAATCTCTTGTCTTTTAACAGGCTACAAATATGCGCTTATAGCTAGATTTTGATCAGATATCTTTTCTGTGCATAGCTTCCTCCACGACTCACTCAGCTTGCATTCACATTGGCGGTTCCTCACACGGCGTTACAAATTGTAATTTCTAAACATTACTAGGCTTCATCATTGAAACTTCAAACGGCTACCATTCCTTTTGTCTCAGTCATCGCCAATCGGATCTTGAGTCGCCGCCCTTTCCTCTTCTTCCACAACAAATTTTCTTTAAAGAGAGGTTCTTACCTCTCTATCCTTCCTCTCTTCTCTTCTCCGCGCCCTGCTCTCCTATCTGATCCATGACCTACTAATAAGTCTCCCCTTTCACCACAACTTTTGTTGTTGCACGGTTTTGATTTTTTTGATTCTGCATGATCTTCAACAAGTTATCTCCAACGCTGGCGGTATACACGGCCCTGATAGCACACAGGGTTTGATACTAGACTTTTAATACGAAACAGCTTCAACAACTTCCTAAAATGACTCAAAAATAAACTAATTATGTTTTGACTTGCCATATTCCATATGGAACAAGGTGTCATGGCTTATTTTGCCTACAAATTACAATTTTAAAAATTTGAATTACAACTTATACTATGCACCCGTAGGTGCTCCTGCATCAGACTACCATGCTTGAAATTTGTCATGAGCCCCTGCTCATGTATGCTTATTTGCTCTTTTGGCTGCAATTAAAAGCCATCCATTGTTCTCTTCCTCAACTTTTTCTTTATATTGATGCACATGTTCCATAGCACCACATTTTGTTCTTTTCTTGGACTTCTTGTTCATTCCTACACATGATGCAAAGTCAATTTCAAAATTATTGATTTTCTCAAACCAATCTTTCTTCTTTCTTTGGTTTTTTTTTTTTTCTTTTTCTTCTTGTATTTCCTTCTCATCTCTTTCTCAGCTGCTAGCTCCTGCTTCCATGCTTCATTCTCATACATGTCTTCAAAATCTTCTTGACCTTCTTGGTTCAAAAATTTGTCCATTGAACTATGGACTTCATTCATCTCCACAACTTTAACACCTGCATTCAAAACATCAAAAGCAACTTTAGTAGAAAAACATTGAGGCCATGAAGCCTCTTGGCTGCCTTCACATTTTTGCTCTTGTTTCTTGACCAAAACTGCCTTGGTCTCATTGCTTTGCTCTTGTATTGTCTCACTCTTCCCAATGCTTCCTTCACCATTACCAAATAGCTCCTCTATCATTCTCAACTCTACTTTTAGTGAGATCTCATCTATCTCACAATCTTCATCAAACTTGGGCTTATCAATCTGAAGGATTACTTGTTCCTTACTAGCCTTACTCTTCATCTCATCACTCAACACAAACTCATTCACATATTCATGTCCTATAGCAAACTTAGGACCAGATTGTCTTTCATCCTCTATAAGTACATTCATCCACTTTATAGTTTCTTTATACAAATTAGCTTCTTCATCTACATCAGTATACTCATCAAAAACAATTACAGTATTCATACCTTCTATCTTCTTGCTTTCTTCAATCGCTGCCTGAAGCCATCTTGTCTGTTCTACTGCATATTCTTTCCTTTCCTCATCATCCATCCATTTGAAAGTCTCTCCTTGCTGCGTATTAGTCTTTACAACCACTTTCCATTATTCATTTTCCATAAAAACATTATTAAATGATTCAAAAACATCATTACCCCATCCATTGCAAACAATTGTCTTACCTTTCCATGTGCTTGTGTCATCTTTTACCTTCCTCCATTGAGTTCTTGGTCTTGCTGTCTTAACACTCACATCTGCTTCATTATTTGCCTTCTTAGGCACCCACATTAGATTCTCCTTCTTATCATTTCTCTTCTCAAGCCATGTAGGCATCCTGCATCCATGCCTTTGTACCAGCACCTCCTCTTGCTTGGGAGTTTGTTTCTTCCACCATTTAGGCATTACATATCCATGGTTAATTGGAAACTCCACTTTTATAATTGCTTCTTTAACATGTATATCAACAATTTCATGTTTATAAGAAGAATCAAATTTTGAACTCAACTTTACCTCCTTAATGGGCTGCTTCATTTGCATGGCTTCTTGATTATCTATCTTTTCTCCTTCTTTTATGCTCGGCTGCTCTCTTTCTTCTTCCTGGCATTCAATAGCATCTTGGAATTCATCTTCATCTCCCTTATCAACAACAAACTCACTTCTCTCTCCGGCACATTCACTTGTGCATTTGGTGTCTTCTCTTGCACCAATTTCTTTACTCTCCAAGGCCCTTCTCTTGACCTTCAATAGGCTGCTCATACCTGCATTTATCCACTCAAAAATAACATTAAATACAAAAACAAGAGACCATAATGTCTCCATGAGTATCCTCTTAATGGACACTCTCATCTTCTCAAGTGCTCTTCCTGGCACTTCCTCTTTTCTTTCTTCTCTCTTGTTCTCCTCAATGAGAACTTTCTTCTCAACTTCTTCATCTTGCTGCTCACTTGGCAACCTCCTTATATTCTTGCCTCTTTGGGCTTCCCTCTTTATGGCAATCTTCATTTGCCTTCTTCTCCTTTTCATTAAGAGAACTATTGGCCACTTTATCTTCTTCTTCATTGGCCATACCCATGCTTGTCTATTCAGCTACATCCAAGACTCATACTCATCCTTAACCTTAGCTAATTCTTTTTTCAAACTGGCAATTTCTGTATTAAACTCAACATTAGTCATACCTTTGATGCTTGCTTTCCTTTTGCTGCTCTCATGTGCCTTGCTGCTCTGCAGTGCTTTCAACAATGCTTCCATCTCTGAGATCTTCACCCAAGTCTTTTCCACCTCGGTCTCTTGATCCCTTGTCTCACCCAAGCCTTTTCCTTGACTGGTCTTTTGACAATCCACGTGATCTCACCTAGGCCTTTTGCATCCTAGTCTTTTGATCAATCCTGTAGCAACTCTTTAGACAACTTTTCAACAAACACAAATTACAAATCCAAGCTTACCTTGCTTTGGATCTTCTTCTTCTAGGCAGTCCCTCTATCACTCTTCTCAAAACTTCATCCTTTACCTCACCTAAGTCTGTTTCACCTTAGTCTTTTGGCAAGCTATCCAAGCTTCTTCTTGGATCTTCTTCTCTAAGCCTTCCTTGGCTTCTTCTCTTCTTAAGCCTCAATGGCTTGGCTGCCTTTCTCTTCACCTGCAACTTCTTCACTTGATTGCTTCTTAACACAATAACTCAACTCAAAAGCGAAGTTGCTCATACCTTTTCTTTAGCAGAGTCTTCCAGTGCTGTCCCCTATTGATCTCTTATTCAAATCCTTCACAACTGTAACATCATTCACAAATGCAACCATTCCAAATTCTGTAACAACTTGTGATCAATTCCTAAATCCCCAGAGCTTCAAGCTCTGATACCAATTGATGCAAGACTAAAACCTGGTCACATAAACTGCACTATTGGCAAAATATCAAGAATTAAACCTCTTCTTATGCTTACCATCATTCTCATTCTCAAAGCATCTGGACAAGTCAAGATCACTGGTCATTACTATCAGCTGAAAGGCATTGACAAAAATAGGATGAATATTCAATAGGTTCTACGAGAGAATCCAGCCTTTATGATAATTATGACTATCTGCTTGTCTGTTGGCCATGTATGGAAATAAACCTGTTAGCTATGCAGATACCAGATACCGAAGGTACAAAGACAGACTATAGCTTGTGTTTATATTATATAATTATCCTCATATATATATAAACAATATCAAGATCGGGTTCTGCCGTTGATAATGAAATTTACAATCTCAAGGCTATTGACTACTTTGTGTTGTTGAGCAATTTAAAGATGCCCTGACTTTGTTGTGCCAATATACCTAAGCCTTAAGAGATTCATTCTAGGATTGGCTTAGATAACTGTGCATTATTAGTTCTAGCCAAAAGCTATTTTCTTGTAATGCATTCTCATGTGTTCTTTGTTCAAGAATATATTGTCAAAACATTTCAAACTATCAATCGCCCAATCTTGGGGCTTGGATTTGCATCTGAATTGAAAACAAATGTCTGTCTTTCATCTGTCATTTTATCACTTGTAAACGGAGATACAACAGCACAAAAAAAATGAATTACCAAGACTCCTGGACCCCAGCAACAGCTCACAGAATATTTTCTCTTGTACCCTTAAAAAGAGACTTGGTACCTTCATTCTTGAGAATCTGTTGCGCCATTCAACAATAAGGAGATCATATCAATCACCTCCGTTGCATTGATCTTGTAGACATAGCTGACTTATGCTCTGATTCATGCTTTGGTTTGCGGATTTGGTTCTCATAATGGATTAATAGTTCATTTTATATTTTATCTAATACATTTCATTCACTGTTAGCATGCAATTACGGAGAAACTCTATCTTTCCCGTGTTGTAAACCTACGCTGAGCAGTCGCACCAAGATTTTCAAGGAGTTCGATGCTTTACAGCTGGGTAGAGCAAGGAGGATAGAGATGATGAGAAATTCAATGGTCAATCGACGTGGCAATCAAAATCATTTTACAATGTTCTACCATATGATGACTCCACTACATTTTAGGCAATAGGGCAGAAATCAACTGTGTCTACTGCACGTGTTAAAACATTATGGAAAGGAAGTGAAGATGGTTGTACCCTTTGAAAGAATAGATTTAACAGAGATTACTGTTAAACTTGTGATTAGAGAATGGTTATTTACTGGTGATTCAAGAAACATTCTGAGTCATAATGTAGCAAGTTCTCAACAGTCTACACTGGGAGTATCACCAACTGGCAGAAAACTTAAGATAATTTACAACATTTAATAATCCAATACAGAACATACCAATTTCCACTACATGATCATCCCTGGCTATGAATCATAATCTCTTGTCTTTTAACAGGCTACAAATATGCGCTTATAGCTGGATTTTGATCAGATATCTTTTCTGTGCATAGCTTCCTCCACGACTCACTCAGCTTGCATTCACATTGGCGGTTCCTCACATAGCGTTACAACTTGCAATTTCTAAACGTTACTAGGCTTCATCATTGAAACTTCAAACGGCTACCATTCCTTTTGTCTCAGTCATCGCCAATCGGATCTTGAGTCGCCGCCCTTTCCTCTTCTTCTACAACAACTTTTCTTTAAAGAGAGGTTCTTACCTCTCTATCCTTCCTCTCTTCTCTTCTCCGCGCCCTGCTCTCCTATCCGATCCATGACCTACTAATAAGTCTCCCCTTTCACCACAACTTTTTTTGTTGCACGGTTTTGATTTTTTTGATTCTGCATGATCTTCAGCAAGTTATCTCCAACGCTGGCGGTATACACGGCCCTGACAGCACACAGGGTTTGATACTAGACTTTTAATACGAAACAGCTTCAACAACTTCCTAAAATGACTCAAAAATAAACTAATTATGTTTTGACTTGCCTTATTCCATATGGAACAAGGTGTCATGGCTTATTTTGCCTACAAATTGCAATTTTAAAAATTTGAATTACAACTTATACTATGCACCCGTAGGTGCTCCGGCATCATACTCTCCCTTATCACCTTATTTTTTTTTTATCAATTTAATAACCTATTTATTTGATTCTGCATATTCTATTGGACTCATCCTATAAGCTACTTGATTGGGTAGAGATGATCTCAGAATCAAATCAATGTGATGTTGAATATCTCTCTTCGATGGTAAACCATCTAGTAACTCATCAAGCATAAAATCTACATATTTTTTCAACATTCATACTACTTATGTTGGTATTTTCACCATTTCTATGTCTTCCTCCTTTGCTACTAATACATAACAATAAATTTCCACCTTCATATCTTGGATAAATTATTTAGTAGAGAGAAAGCTTTCTACATTCTCTTCCTCTTTAAGAGGTAACAAAACTACCTTTTTACCACCTTTCCAAAAAGCGTACATTTTTCAGTCCATCATGAATTAATTTCCTATCAAACTGCCATGGTCTCCCCAATAACACATGGCATGCATCCATTAGAATAACATCACATCACATTTCATCATTAGAAGTCTTTCCTATAGAAAACTTGATTAAGCACCTTTTATCTATTGTAACCTCATTTTCTTTATTAAACCATGAAATCCAATAAGGATTATGATGATTTTCACATTGCAAATGTAATTTCTCTATCATTTCTTTAGAAAACATATTTTCATAACTACCATCATCTATAATTACTTTGCATACCTTTCCATTTGAAGTACATGTTGTTCAAACAATGTTTGATCATAGCTATGCATCTACACATTCTTTATTCTACACTTGTTCCTTCCTTAGAATGATCATTATTCTTATCATCATCAAATTATCTTCAACATCTACTAGTGTAATTTTAATATTTTGCTCTTCTATCTCAGCCTCAACTAGATTCACTCTTGGGTGATATTCTTGCCTCCTTTCTTGATCTTGATAACGTGGACACTCAAATGCACTATTCCCTTCTTCTCCACATATATAATAAACATAATATATATGATTATTTGAGAACCATCATCTAGCACCAACATAACCTTGTCCTCTTTGAAACCCTCTTCCTCTTTATTGGTATTGTAACCCTTGCCTATTCTAATCTTGCATTTCTGCACCATGTGATGATTCACTTCTATTAGTATTAGACCCACCTTTGGTGGTATTAAAACCATCTCATCCCCTTATTGGAGGGGATATACCTCTTCTTGAACCAAGAGATGTTATTATGAAATTCTATTTATTTATTTATTTATTTGTTTTTCTTCTCTCTTCAGAGCTAATTGATAAACCTTCTTCATGCAAAGTATTCTATGCATGATTAATTCATCTTGAATAGTAAATTTCAAACCATTTACATCATTGTAACCATCTTCTATTATTTTTTATCATGCTCCAATTGTATGAAATGATTATAAAATTCATCTATATACTCTTGTATACTATGATCCTTTTGCCTCAATTTATGGAATCTTCTGTATAGGGTTTGTGTATAATCCATAGGAATAAATTTCTCCCTTATCTTATTCTCCATATTTTTTGATGCATTAATTTTATCTTTACCTTTTCTCTATCTTTCTCTTTTTAGGCGATCCCACCAATTCATTGCATGACCTTTCAATTTTTTTCATGCAAACTTTACCTTCTTATCTTCTCTCATAGTCTTCCACTTGACAAACTTCTCCATGCTATTCATCCAATATATCAACTTCTCTAGTTTTAAAATGCCTCCATAATATGGAACATCAACTTTGATTCCTTCATTCCTTCCTTATAAATCCCAAACCATCCTCTCTTCCATTGATGGTGGCTGATCTTGTTCTTTTTCTTACTAAATTTATTCATCATAATCTATGTCTTCCTCAATTTCATCACCACCTTGTCTTCTTCATTAATTGGTGATAACCTCTATTAATTATTTTAATTACATATGCAACTATTGTATAGTCCAGTTCATCTATGTGATACCTCCTCATCCTCTTTCCATGTCTTACTCCTCCAAGATTCAACTTTACTTTGATACTAAATAATGAACCAAAAATACTATCAAGACCAAAAATTACAATAGGCCAAGATTTGAAATAATAAATCAGAATTGCTTCATATTGATTGAATATAAATAATTACAAACCATGCATAAATAAGCCTCAACTTAGAAATAGATTTGACATGCAAAAACAAAACAAAACTAACATCTATTTTTTTTATTTTATTTTTAGTAGCTATTATTTTTAGTAAGTTTTGCATGCAAGTGCATGTAGCTCTAAAAATCCCCCAAAATAATATAAACACTAAAATTATCCTATAGGATTAATTTCAACTAAATTTCAGGTTTGGACATACAAATACGTAATTTTTAAAAATAGAAAAATCCCCAAAAAATCATTAAACTATAATTTTAGACCTTTAGATGGTCATGTTTGGCCTCCAAAAAATATTGAAAACACCTCTAAGCTAAGTGAGATGCTTAGGGAATCAATGAAATTTTTGATATGGTAATTTTGGCATTTGGAAGAGATTAAATAGAGCTATAGATCAAAAGTTATGACCTCCAAAAGTTTGGCCTATTTTTTATGCATCAATTAGAAAGACATCCTGAAATGATGCAACTTAGTGACTATTAATGACTGACTATTGATGACCTAGAAACTTCTAAAATCAATGTGATGAATCATCACACAATTGAAAACTCGCACCAAAATGTTGTTAGGTTATACCTATTTTCACTGAATGAAATGCATTCAAATAAGCATAAAAATAAATGTATAATACAATTAAAAAATATATTTTGTGTTTGATGTCAAGTGAACTTTGACTTATTTTATACATTTGCATGCATTTTTATTTGCCCAAGATGCACTTTGTTTTTTGATGCATGGGATTATTTGATCAAACAATTTAATCCAATCAAATAAGAGGACCAAAGGAACTTAGAATTGTGTAAGGGTATCGGTTAGTTGCATCTAACATTTGAGAGACAACCATCATTGATCATGGAAAATTTAATCATGGTAAAAAGTTTTATTTTCTTAAAACAATAGGTATTTAAAGTCATGCTAACATCACATTCTAATTTTAGATTAAAATTAAATAAAACCTCAAATCCTAATATCAGATTATAGTCATATGATAATGCAAAGTGCTAAGTCATTTTAACATTTTATTTTATGGTCTCTTTAAATTTGAAGTCAATATTGATGTCAATCTAATGTCATATTTTTAATATTAAGTTAATTTTAGTTCGACATTAAGATAACTTACATTAAGGTGTCTTAAAAGTGACTTTAAATCTGAATTTAATCATGCAAATTGAAGCTAATAAATTATTTATGATGAATATATTCAGATCAAAACATTTTTAAATAATAAATATAAACTACAACAAATCTAAAACCTTACTTGTAGATAATTTGTAAACATGAATTTTAATCTAGTTTTAGGCACATGATTTTTTTTAAATACGTAGAGTGAATATATCCAACTCAAAAAAATTTATAAACAAAACATAAATTTTCAAAATAAAATGCAGCTCTATAATCATGCATATTCTATAAATAGATAACAATTTCTATTTTGGGCATCACTCATGACTTTTTTAAGCTTTGGAAATGTCATATCAAACGATGATGGCGAGTGCAAATTATCTAGGGTGAGAAAACTATTTTTCCAAGATAGATATAAATAGTGAGTATCATCATATCAGGGAAAGGTAAGGAGATGAATGGAAGAAAACCTTCAAGATGAATGAATAAATGTATAAATGGAGAGAGATATCATTCTATTTATCTTGGGTCTTTAGTGTGGAAATCCTTAGTCCTTGTTGAACAAACTCTCATACCTCATGAAAATTAGGGGAAAAGATGTTATAATGTCATCTTACACTTTTAGGTAATCATATATAATAAATAATACCATCTTTACTCATACTATTAGGCATATTAAAAAGGTCAAGACAAGTTTTTAGTATCAAGATCTGCCGCTCAATCATCAATTCTATAAATCATGATAAGAATCTACTCATGTAAGTTAGATATATAATTTAAAAATAAGAAAATTAAAAAAATTATTTGTTAAATAACTTATCCTAGTCCACTTCCTAGTAATCAGGGTCTTATTAATCATCAAATCTCATCTATACCTCTTGATTATTCCCTTATCCTCCCTCAAACTAATTCCCTATGTGAGCCTTAGCTTGAGATTATTCTCATCCTTCAACTAGAAATTATTCATCCTTGTCATAGTTTAATAATTTGTATTTCCTCTTCATAATTAATTATTACAATTTGAGTGTCACTTGCCATATGAATGAAGCAATTAAATTTTTACCTAAAAATTATTGTTAGAGAATTTGTGTTTTATAAACCATTGCATAATTTTAATACATAAAATATGTTAAAATCATCAAATAAAAATTTCTATATAATTTATCACATCATATCAATGACATCTCAAACATTACTAGCCATCTATAATTCATAATATATAAAGGAAATGATAGAAAATTTAACAAAAGCTAAAAATACTAAAATTGAATGAATGAATGAATGAATCATCATCATCATCATCATCATCATCATCATCGTCGTCGTCGTCGTCGTCATCATCATCATCATCATCACACACATACACATAGTCAATATACATCAAGCTTTAGTACAAGGTCATAAAATTAATATGTAAAGTGTGGTTAGAAAATAAAAAATACTTAAAAGAGTAGCACTCATAGCATATTATATTTCCTAGGAATAAATCCTAACTATACCTTGTGGGAGTTACCTAACACAAACTTTCATGGACTTACACTCTTGTTCTAATGTTGTCTACCAAGTGTTGGTTATAGACTAGGAGTTCTATCCTCCTCTAGCCATTTTGATAAAATAGGAATGCTTAATCAATGTTACAAGAAGGTGGTAGTGTTTAAACTTACCCCTTTAGTATAGAAATCCTCAACCTACATTGCACCAACAATCAAACCTCATGATAAGTATATGGAAAGATGTTATAATGTCATCATACACTTGGAAAAAATCATAGATCGGAAGGAAGACCATCCCTACTCATACTGATAGGAACATAGAAAGGTCAACACATTTTTAAACTATATCAACCTCTGACACATATCGTCAAGTTTTTGAATCACCCTAAGTATACACTAATGTAAATTATATATAATTTAAAAATAAAAAATATAACAAACATGATTAAAATATAGTTTTAAAATAACTTACCCTAGTCCACCTCCTAGTAATTAGGGTCATACTCATCATTTGATCTCATATCTACCTCTTGATCCTTCCCTTATCCTCCCTTAATATGATTCTCTGTGTTATCCTTATCTCTATCTCATCCTTGTCCCTATAATATCAACTAACTCAATCTTTTCCTACTTTGGCAACTTATTTTCTTCCTCTTGAATGTTCTCTTTATTTTTGTGTAACATATCCCATGGTCTCGAGGCCTATCTAGTATATAAACATGAGGATGTGGAGTTGGTTGGATTAGTGGAACATTATGACTATTTAGAAAAATCATAAACGCTAGTTTTGAAGAGAGAGTTGGTGACTCCACCAAAGGTAAATAGTGAATCGACATAAAGGAATAACTTATTTAAAATAATATGCACATCACAAAGAAAATGTTAAATGTGATTATGGATAAAAGAATCACAAAAATCTTAATGACATGAAATATAGTGGAGAATTTGGATTTAAATAAGGTGACATTGAGACCCATTACACTTTTCATGGTTATAAAAGGGCCATAAAGTACTAGTAAATGAGCATTGCCTTATGAATTTAAAAATAAGTGCATACCATGATGAGGTGTGATGCCAATATATGTGTGTCATGAAAATTTTAGGAGGCATTAAAAGTATGATATAATGGTTTTACATGATGATATATAAAAAATGATCACCTATAGAAGGATAGCGTAAAGTTTACATTGAGTCCATTGAAGGACAAGGAAGAAGGAAAATGAAGTAGTGTTTTCACATGAGTGTTGATGGTTTCAGAAAAATTATTCCTAAAAATGGTATAAGATTATAAGGAATGCTTTGTGATTACACAAAATTCATCACAATAATGATTTAAAGACATTAGGAATGAAAAGGAAGAAGTATTTCCATGCAAAGTAAAAAAGGTTTTTTAAACAAGTTAACCGACATTATTTGAGTGATGAAAGAACATTAGTCACCATATGGACTTAATGATATAAAAACATTTTCAAAATAAGGATACATAAAGGATGAATATTGAATAAAATGAAGAGACATATATGAAATTATGCAAGCTATTAGATAAAAGACTAATACTTGGTAAAATTTGATCTTATGCATAATACTTGTCATATTGGTGGCAAAAAAAGATTAGAAATAAAGTGTATGCACATATTTAATGACCATCAACAATATTATAATAAAGTATCAATTTACCTAACCATGCATGAATAGTTTGATAGATTTTTTGAGTTGGGAAAAGTATTTAGATCAAAGACAGATCTGAAGAGTGAGTATCATCATATCAGGATAAGGGAAGGATATGAATGGAATAAAACCTTTAATATGAAAAATTGACTATATAAATGAATAATTATGCCATTTGTTTTTAAAAATGTCCTAAGTAAATTCATGAGGTTATTGAAATAAATTAAATACATTCATGGGGAAGTATGTTATTGTATACATGGATGACATGCTTGTGTTTAGGAAGAAGAGGAAAGAACACCTAGTGCACATATGGAAGTGTGGTAAATATTGTGCAAGGAAAGGTTACTATGATAAATGTTAATAAGTGAAAATTTAATAAGACATAATTAATATACCTGGGTTTTGTTATTTCCTAAGAAAGTTTGAAGAGGAATTTCAAGATCTATATGTGATATTAAATTGGTTATTACCGAGCAACACATTTGAGGTACAATTTTTTTGTGGACTCACAAGTCTTTAAAATAAGTTCATTAGGAACTTTAGTGGTGTAAAATCAGTTATTAAAAAGGTGTTGAGAGGATATCACAAGGTGTTCAGATTAAAAATTACATTGATTTTAGTTTTCAAAAGATTAATATAAGGGGTGACTGAGTAGCTCATATTTGTGCTTATATAGTTTTGAAAATTGTTCCATGTGGGTAATGATATGATTAGTATACAAATTATAAAGAAGTGTTAAGCCAAGAGATAAATACAATTGCATGATTTAAAAAAATGTTAAATGATTAGAAAAATAAATAATCATTCTATGATTGATAATTGTGTGTTATTGTGGAAGTGCTAAAGAGGTGGAAGGACTGTTGATGGACAATAGAGTTTGTGATTTACACAAACCATCATGTGTTAAATTTAATAAATAGAAAAAGAAAATTGAATTAGTGACACATGAAATGGATACATTTCTTGTAGGGATACACATTTTTTTTGAAGCATTGAAGTTAAAATTCAAACAAGGTTGTTCACACGCTAAGAAAGAGAGAGATAGTGCTAAAATAGATGTAAGTGGAAGTCATGGGTTTTTACACCATCAAGGAACTATATGATGATGATGGATATTTTAGTGATGCATGGATTGCCATTGATTTTATGTAAGGAAGGAAATAAATCCTATAAATATGTAAATGCCTGAATGGTTTGATATGGCATTTCTAGAACTTAACAAAGTCATATGTTTTCCCAAAATATAAATTGATCCCTATTTATAGAATACCCTTAACTTTAGAGTTATATTTTGTATTTTTAAATAATTTATTTAAGCTAATGTATTCACCCTCTATATTTAAAAAATAACATATGCATAAAAATAGATGCAAATTCATGTTTAAAAAAATCCAAAAAGAAGATTTTATATTTTTTGCAGTTTGTCTTTATTATTCAAAAAAAATTGTGAGCTAAATATATTTACTATAAATAATTTATTAGTTTTAATGTGTATGATTAAATTCAAATTTTTAATTCTCATTTAGGTCACCTTAATGTTTTTGATAATTTCAGCAAGAAATGAGGGTCCTAAACCCTATACAAAGTAGCTCCAAGGAAAAAAAGGCCTCAAATGAGCCTACAACTATACATTACCAACACATTAATAGTAGACAAAAAATGGAATAATGCAAAAATAAGAAAAGCAACAGAACCATTATAGACTATCAACAGTTCCATATTTAGCCAAAAACTTGACCATATCTTTGTAATCACCAAGGCTTTCCACACCCACTTCCTTGCTTTATCTTCAACATATTTCACAACAACAAACACCGAAGCCGCATGGTGAAGAGCCTTGGAAAAAAATTCTGCCATCACCCTCCATTTCTTCTACATCTTCTCCATCTTAGTTTTGAACTCCTCAAGTTCATTAGCAATCCTACCACATAGTGAGTAGCTACCTTTCTTCTTACCACAGGCTTCAACAACAATCTCCTCCATCTCCTTCAAGCTATACTTATTTATTTCAACAAATTGACTTGTACCTTCCTCCTCATGAATAGATCCTGTAGGAGTTTCATCTTCTCCCTCTCCCCATGGTATCCTCAAGGAATTAGAGTCATAAAAAATTTCAATGCCTTTGGGGTGATAGGACAGGATTTTAGTAATCTTGCTAGATCTTTGAATTCTAGTACCACAAGATTTCTTAGCATCAATCCCATAATCACTCCCCTCATTTTTAGGACCAAGGTCTAAATATTTTATTGGATACTCATCCCTACCAAAATCCTCCTTTATGCTTTTAGCCTTTTTAGACACTTTCCCCTCAATCTCCCCTATTTTTTGTTTCCTTTTAGAGGGCACCATCATATCCACCTCAGCCTCTCGGTTAGGGGTCACAAGTTTTACACTAGTTTTATTCAAAGATTTAGGCTTGGGATCATAGATTGGTGTCTCAAAAGGAGTACTACATTCTCCAATCCTTAGGTCTATCTTCCAATTTCTAGAGGAGCTTTTGGAAGTCTATGGATTTCCTATCTTTGCCTTTAACAACAGGATTTAGAGTCTATGGGTTATCCTCAAACAAACAAACTTTAATAGTTTTTGGTGGGCACATTGTCAAATGGAAGTGATACAGTCTCAAAATGAGCCATTGGTGAATGGGACTGAGAAGGTTATGGTTTTTTAGCACGGGATTCCTTGGCCACTTTAATAGAATTCTCCAAAGATGTCAATAGAAAGAAGGGAAAAATTGATTTCCATTATGTTCCTAAAATGATTGAGCAAGTCAAAGTGGTAATGATAAAATACCTTAAATCTACCCTCAAGCATGAAATATTTCACAATCATGAGGTAGATTTGTCCCTATGGCTTTGACAACTTCTCCCTGTCAAACCCCCCATGAAGTTTCATTATAGATTCTCCTTCTCTAAAAAAAATTGCCATATTCTCTGGGTTTAGCACCTTACTACATTGACCATGCTTTCTATATTTTATGGGGAGCCCCATGGCTTTCCTAATCACTTCCTTTGAAATCTCGAAACCAATGCCCCCCAAACGAACCTATCTAGAATCCTCCTCCCAAAACCTCCTCATAAAACTATTATTCGTAGAATTCTAAATTGACTAAATTAAATTAGATTTGGAACTTAAAATTTAAATTTGTTTAAAACCTATATCTAAATGTAATGTAGAACATATATAAATTTGTTTTAATGTCATTAGTAAATTAAACTAATTTTAAAAATTTGACACTTTTTCAATGTCATTATCAACTTTAATGTCAAATTTAAAATAATGATAAAAAGAAACGTTAAAATGAATTAACACTTCAAATTATCATATGATTATAATGTGGATTTAGGATCTGAGGTTTTATATTATTTTAATTTAAAATTATGATTTAATGTTAGCATGATTTAAATACCTAATGTTTTTAAGAAATAAAACTATTTATCATAATCAAAATCACCATGATTAACAATGATTATCTCTCAAATGTTGGATGCAACCAACTAATACCCTTACACACTTTCAATTTCCTTTAATCCTCTTAGTTTCTTGGGTTGGATGATTTGATCAAATAAGGACGTGGATCAAAAAATCAAAGAGCATTTTGGGCAAGAAAAAATGGATGCAAATGTTTATAATATATCAAAGCTCATTTGTTGTCAAACATCAAATATATATTTTGATTTTAGGATACATTTATATTTATATAAATCCAATTCATTCATCAAAATATAGTTATGACAATATACACATACACACACACAACACACACACACATGAGTTTTTAATTGTGTGACGATCCATCACTTTGATTAAAAGTTTTAAGATAATTAATAGTCTATGTTTTTTATTATTTCAAAACATTTTTGTTATTGTTTATCATTGATTAAAATTAAGTTTTATTAGTATTTTAAAATTTTTATAATAGCCTTTAATTCTTTTCCCAACTCTTGAAAATTATTATAAAATTTTTACAATATTATTTTTTATTATGAGTTCATTTTTAAGAACATGTTATAGGATTCTACACAATCTAAAAACGTAGTGTATGGTCATCAAAATTGTGTGTTATACATTATTTTTAAAGTGCACTTGATTTCTCTATTCTTTATGTTTCATGTTTTGACAATCTATTGTTGGATTGTGTCAATACGATTCTAATTTCAATTGAATTTATTGAAAAATATTAAGATTCTAATTTATTTTGAATAAAATTAGTATTGTATCTCTTTTTAAATAAACGAACATATAAAACCAATGTATTCTTCATATAAATCTATTGAGAACTTGTAAGCATTCTATATAAAATAAAGTATTCATTAGAACATTTGTTTAAGCACACACATTTATGTTTATACATATACAAAATTGAGAAATTAGTTTGCATGTTTAATAATTTCTCTAATTATTGAGGTTTTTTGTTCTGGATATTATTTTTATTTAAAAATTTAGAAAATATTAAGATAGTCTTACCATTTTATAATTTAAGGAAAATCTAATTTAATAATTTAGGTAAATTGAGACTTTTTACCCCAACTTAATAGAAACTTTAAAAAATTGATAAAATTAAATTAATATCTACATAATATTTTGAAGATAAATTTAATTAAAATATTTGTATTAATTATGCAGATAATAAAAATTGAAAATAGTGAGAACAAACTCTAAGAAAATAGTTTATAGCAAAAAATCAAAATAAATTATATTTGTCTGTATAATTTTATATACTAGTTGTTGCCCCAATGGCATAAGAAACACATGAAGAGATGTAATTTTTTTTTTTCAGGTGGAAATATATTTATATTTTTATTTAGGTTAAAATGGGGGATTTTTTTGAGCTAGGGTCCCCAAACTCTAGGAGTACATAAAAAACAAAGGACTAGCAAACAAAAGAAGCATCCCAAAAGGGAGACAGACAATAGCAAAAACACAACTAGAAAATAGCTAAAAAATCACTTTTACACAGCCCAACAATAAAAATTAAACCATACTTCTTGAGATGTTCACAACAAGATATTCGTAACATAGAAGAATGGACACAACAAGATACCTCGTGGGACCTCAATGTCTTTTTTCCACATTAGGAACATTAAAGAAAATAAGTTTTGTAACACAAAGTCCTTAGAAAAATGTTGAGACAAGAAAATGAATATGCTTTTTAAAATAAATCCAATGTTGACACATATTTGAATGATTGGTGGGTAGTTAAGTTGGTACGTGGCATCGAAGCATCGGACGCGTAAGATGATATGTATCTGAATAAGGATGTAGTGGATGTCCCAGGGAATGTGTCATGCTTGCCATTACCCTAATTCATACATTTTTTTTAGCTAAATTGGAGATGTGTATTTACTTTGCACATCACTTGAAACCCAAAAAATTGATTTTGATTATATAATTGTAGGTATTTCTAATTTATTTATTATGGTTTGATTTCAGACATACTTGTAATATTATTACATAATAATATTATGGTTTCGTTTTAGACATACTTATTATTTTTGAATAAATGCTTTGTTTGTGGATTTGATTTTTATAAGAAAAAGAAGACCAAAATACTCTTGCTCACCAGGGAACTCTGTTTTGAAAATCACCTTCACAGACCTATCTTCTGATAATATATACCTTTATTCTGTACATAAAATATCAATAGTGGAAAATAACATATGGAAGTATATTTATGAGTGAAATACAATAAATCTAAATAAATTTAAAAAATATTACACAGATTAAAAATGTTTGTCTATGTAACTAATGTTATGTAATGAATTATCCAAAATATTACACAGATTAAAAATGTTTGTCTATGGTAGACTAATGTTGTGTAATGAATTATCCGGCTGTGACCTGGTAAATATAAATCACTATTAATACATACACAATCCATTACAATGAAATAACTATTGTGTGTATTGGGTGAGTCCATATGTTGGCACCAGAATGAGGGCTTGAACCTCTGACCTTTTAACAGCCACACGCTCTAGCCAACTGAACTATTACAGCCTACATGCCTTTTGGGAAACGTCACTTTTATCAACTATTTAGATGATCAGAGCAAGGACTAGATATGTTTGTTGGCGCAGCTATGAAAACAACTAAAATAAGAAAAAGAAAAACATATAAAATTATAACCTCCTTCCTGTAAATACTAGATCTCAAATAGTAATAGGCCATGGTTCATCATTTTATAGAAAATCGGTAAGGGAGAGAAAAGGAGTGGCTGTGGGCATTCTGAGAATCGAACATGTGACCTAAAAATAAGCAAGGGGAAGGAATCCTTATGTGACCTAATATATTTTTTATATCGTATATTATTATAAATTAAGCAAAGGGAAGGAATCCTTATGTATTTGTTTTAGCTAGGTTATTTAATAAAAATATTGTATGTATTAGATAAATATAAATTTATATTTATAAATGATAAATATAAAAAATAATATAATAATATTTAATATATATAAATAATATATAAATGTTATATTATATAATATATTAAATAAGAATAGATATATAATTATAAACCATAATAATGTTATAAGAATATATAAATGTTTAATATAAACCAATACATAACTACTCCAAACCAAAGTTAAAGAGCTTTATATATAAGATAAATATATATAAATAATTAAAACTTATATTTATATAAAATAATATATATAATATTTACTATTATATATTTATTATATTGTATATATAAATATTATATAATTTAATATATTTATTATATATAATAAATAAAATTTATAAGATAATAATATTTAATATTAATTATATAATAAATTTATTGTATATATTAAATAAAAATAGATGTATATTTATAAAATATATTAATGTTATAAAAAATTAAATATTAAATATTATAATATAATTAAATTACTTAATATATATAATATTTTACTATTAACATATATATTATTCTATAAATTATTGTAAAATTATAAACCAATCATCAACAAACTCATAAAAATTATAAAATTTTACAATATAACTACTGCAAAACAAAATTAAGAAGGTTTATATCATAGTGGAACATTTAAATATTTTATTTTTTAATACATTTAAATTGAAAAATGTTTTATTAAATTATAAATTATTTGTTAAAAAAAACCCATTTATCTAATTAGATATATATCTTTTTTAAAAATATTTAATTTAATATATGTGATCTTTTATTAATATATCAAATTATATGGATTAAAAAAAAAATTAAATTTGAAAATTTTTCTGCTTTATTTCAAATCAATATTATTTTGTTATCAAAAATATGTTTTTAAAAAATATATGGAGTTATTTAATCTTTAAAATATATAAGAAAACAATACATGAATATATATATATTTTCAGAAAATTTGTAATTCAATGTATGTATTTGTAAAATGGTTTTTTCATTATTTGAAATCAGTTTTATTTTGTTATAAAAAAATGTTTTTTTTTTTCAAATATATAGAGTTGTATAATCTTTTGAATATATAAATTTTTTTTGGACAACTGATTTAAACATTAGCTATCTCAAAAATTAGACTTACAAATACTTTGTTTGGTACCAAGAAATGAGTTTAATGAACAAATTTTAAATTCTATGATGCTAACTCAACACATCCCTAATTGAATGTTAAACTGTGTACACAATTTTTTTTAAAAGTAAGCTAACGAGAGATCAATCCAATATATATAATATCAAACCTATTTTTTTAAACAATTATATTTATGTATTTTATTTAACATTAATAATATCTATATTATTATATTTTTTAAGTTCATGTATCACATTTGATGTTAATAATGTTCAAATTCTTATGTGATATTATCTATTTTTTAATCAGATATATTTGATCAACATGGCAACTAGGAGTAAAAAAAAATGCTATTGTACCAAAGGAGCCTTCAACATAATCTTTGATCATAAAATATTTATAGAACAAAGATAATTTTAGTAGAAAATAATTTTTTATTCATATTATGCATCATAAAATGCAAAAGCTTTCTATAGCTGTTATAAAATAAGACTTAATGGAATGTTTCTCAATTATCGATCTTCAAATAATTTTTATCACAGAGTTTAAAAGTAAGAAAACATATTCTAGAAGGTTTGTCTTAATATATAATATAGTTGAAGATGCTTTGAGATATGAATCCGAGCATGTATTAACTCTGAATGGAATTCAAGATCCCAATCCTAAGTCCAAATCACATTGTTTGAATAAGAAAAAAAATATTCAGAATGTTAAACAATTCAAATTAACTTGATTTTTGACTCTAAATGTAAATAATAAAATAAAGAAAATTACCTTTTCTGATGTTCAAATATTTTATGTATTTTTTACTTAAATAGTTGTGTCTAATATGTTATGTGGTTTTATTAGAGAGACAACATAGAGATAATTTTTGTTTTTTAATTCAAGCTTGAATTTTTTATAATTAATTATTGTATCAATGGTTTGAGATTCATATTTAATAAACTTTATATCTTGTATTTAAAAAAAATATGTAGCAAGTAGAACATTTTTAGATGAATCATTACTACATTTCCAATTTATTTTATAGGGTACCACCCATACAAACTACAAATGAATTAGACATTTTCATCTACTCAACAATTTCCAATCTCAAATAATGGATAGTCGTGGAAAAGGAATTGAGATCATCAAGCCATCAACTTCAAAATCTGACAAAGAATGCATGTAGGGAGTGCCTCAAAATACAATAAAAAATTTAAATCCATGCAAAAAAAATTGGACTAATGAGGGTAGAGTACTAAAAAAGAGGATATTAAGTAATTATAAAAATAACAATGGCTCGAGGTAGGTTTTCAGCTTCAACATTGTTGATAGTGAGGGAGATAACTTTACTGTAACTTATTTTGGTTAGGTAACAAATATTTACTTCAATCATATTTAAGATGGGAAAATATATGCAATTTTAAATGGCACATTAAAATATGACAATAAGAAATACAATAAATCAAAAATCTCATGGGAGATCATTCTTAGCATGACATCTTCTATTAAACATTTCTCTGAAGAAGATTTTACCATCCCATTATTCCAATTTGAGTTTTAAAAAATTAACGACATTAAATATGTAACTTCAGACACAAAGATTGACATTATTGGTATTGTTATATCTATTACTAATGCATCTAATTTTAAAAGGTCAGATGGAGCCTCAGATGTTGAAAGAACACTGATATTGTAAGATAGCTCCAAATGCAACATCCAAGTAATCCTTTGGGGAAGATTTTATGTTGAAGAGGGGAAACTGCTATCAAATATCTACATTTATACGTCAAAATTAGCTCCAATTTTTTCCATCCAAAAGGGGAAATTACAATCATATAATGGGAAAATAGTAAGGATTGGTTCAGATATACAAATTTACATCAACCCAAACATCCCTGAGGCATATGGGGTTGGGGCATGGTTTGAAGAAATTGAGAGAACTATATAGGGAACATGAGTTAGTGTAAAACCAACTCAACATAAAATAATTGGAGAGATTCGTTAGTGTAAAATCATTACTCTAACCCTCCATGGGATGCAAAAAATCCTACACATGTACTAGTTGCTCCTTTACATGAGGTAATCATAGATAGATGCTTATAAAAATAGTATGGACAATAACTGTACACAAAGCACAAAGAATGACATTGAGCATGAATGATTAACATTCATTTCCATATCAAGAGTATGTACAATCAATGACATGTACATCTGTCCTGCATTTACTTTTGAATGCTTTTTAAGAATGAAAAAAAAATGTAAATATTTGAAAATCAGAAGATAAAGAATGGACAAAACTACCTCTTTTATACCATTCATAAGAAATTTAGCTTTGTAATCAATACTGTATACAATCAAAATAAAAAAGAGAAATTTCAAACTACTATCACATACAATCTTTATCACTCATAAAAATTAAAAAATGAAATAATATTAAAATATAAATAATACGATGTAATATTAATATAAAACATAGAATACATACACAAATAGAATTTCAAAATATATAAAAATTAAATTAAATATTAAATAACATTTCAATAAGAATGACAAAAAAATGATAATTAAATTAGACGACTTTGAACTTAAAAAAATTAGAAAAAAAAAACTACAAACCAAATATTAACTAATTTTAGTTAACCTCCGGCTTTTATTGAACCATGGGGGCAACTACTAGTTATATTTGTCTATTATGATCTTTTCGAGCTTTAAACAGTTGTTTGTTTGTATAATTTTTAATCTTATTGTATTTTTTTTTAAATGTGATAAAAATAGGATGTATTTACTGCATGGATATATTTCCTGATAACAAAGTCATGTATGTTGTCCAAGATAGATATTGATTCCTGTTTATAGAACTGCATTTTATATTTTGTAAAAGTTTTTTGAGATGGATATATTCAATCTCTATTTAAAATAAATCATGTGTTTAAAATTAAATATAAAAATATATTTTAAAATATTTATAAAGAAGGTTTTAAATTTGTTGTAATTTATATTTATCGAGTTGAATATAATCATTTGTTTAAATAATTTTGATTTTTTTTTTTTTTTTTCATCATTTAAAAAATTATGAGTTGAATATATTCACTTTAAATAATTTATTATTTTTAATATGTATAATTAAATTCAATTTAAATTTAAATTTAAATCACTTTAATATTTAAACCTTCTCATATAACTATTATCCTTCAAATTGTAAATTGACAAAATCAAATTAAATTTGAAATTTAAATTACTAATTTTAATTTAAATATATATCTAAATTTAATGTATAACAACTTATATAAAATTTATTTAGTATCGACATAAAATTAACATAAAGTAAAAAAAATGACATTAGACCGATGCCATTATTTATTTCAAATTTAAAGTAACTTTAAAAAAATTAAAATAACTTAGCACTTTACATTATTATGTGAACGTTATGATCTGAAACAAAATATAAGAGAGAATATTTTTTCTTAAAATTAAATTTAAGATGATCAACAATAATTATTTATAAAATTGTTTTTCAAAATAAATTTTAACATGATCAATGATTAACTATCGGATAATATTTTTAAGAAATAAAATTGTTTATTTAATATAATCAACGATGGCCACATCTCAAATGTTTGATGCAACCAACTGATACACTTAAAAGTTTCCTTAAACCTCTTAGTTGTTTGGGTGATTTGGTCGAATAAAGATGTGGATAAAGAAAAATGAAATTGTTTTCTGTGAAAGGAAAAATTAGCGAAGGTATACAATAGATGAAAGCTTGTTTCTGACATTAAATAGATCTTTTGATTGTACTATACATTTATTTTTATGTTTATTTAGATTGGGCAAGAGTATACAATAGGCCAAAGTTTGTTTTTAACATAAACATTAAATAGATCTTTTGATTGTATTACACATTTATTTTTATGCTTACTTAAATATAATTTATTAAAATATAATTATGTAATGAATAGTTTTTATAATTGTTTATCATTGATTAAAATAAGGTATTAGTATTTTTAAAAATTTATGATGTCTTCTAATTTTTCTCCTAACTTTTGATAATTATTATAATATTTTTATTAATTATTATAATGTTTTTTATTATAATTTATTATTATTGCGAGTTTTAAAAAAAAAAAAAAATTTTAACATTTTATACAATTTAAAAATTAGAGTAAGGTCATCAAAACTTTGTGTAATTTTTTGTATGTAGAGTGTACTTGCTTTCTTCTTTTTTTATATTTCATTTTTTGACAGCTTATTTTTAAGTTACATGTTAATAAGATTCTAATTTAAATTGAATTTATTGATTTTTTTTTACGATTCTAATTTAATTTAAATTGAATTAGTATTATATATGTTTTTAAGTAAACAAGCATACAAAACTTATCTATTCTTCATATAAATTTATTGAGAATTTGTAAACATTCTATAAAAACTGAAATATTCATCAAAACATTTATTTCAACATATATGTTTATGTTTAAACATACATACTTATTAAGAAATCTGTTTACATATTTTAGAATTTCTCTAATTATGGAAGTTTTTTTTTCTTTTGATATTGTTTTCATTTAAAAATTTAGAAAATATCAAAATAATTTGACTATTTTATAATTTAAAGAAAATCCAATTTATTAATGTATCTAAATTGAAGCTTTCTACTCAAATTAAACCCTTAAAAAAAAATGATAAAATTAAATTAATATTTATTAAATATTACAAAAATAAATTTAATTAAAATATTTATACATATTATAAAAATAATAAAAACTAAAAACATTGAGATAGTTTGTAATAGAAAAATCAAAATAAATTATACAATTATATATGTAAGAATTTAAAAGTAAACAATAAAAATATTTTAATCATGTTGATTAAGGCTAAAAGAATATTATTATAAAAAGAAAGATCATAAAAAATAATCACTCTTAAAATTAAGAATAAAAATATTTTAATCATGTTGATTAAAGCTAAAGGAATATTATTATAAAAAGAAAAATCATAAAAAATAATCACTCTTAAAATTCTCAAATTTATATAAATTAAAAAAAACAGTTAAAACAAATCTTTTTTTATAAAAATATTTTAATCGTATTGATTAGTTAAAAAAATATTGTTATAAAAAACAATTAAATTAAAAATAAAAATCAGTCATTCTTAGAATTCAATCTTTTCAGATTTATACAAATTAGAAAAACAATCAACCATTTGAAAAAAAGGGAAAGGAGTGAAAATTATAACAAATACAAACTTAGAAAAAAATAAATTACTTTATATTCATTTTATACATAAAATATAAACCCGCAACCAAATAAACAAATACAAGAGACTTGAATATTTGTTGCACTAAATGACCTCGAACAACATACAAATTCATAGAAACGACAATCTTAGTATTAGCACTGTTACTGACTTTCTCATGCTGAACATCTTGTATTCTGAGCAGATTAAAGAAATATGTTGCTGCAAGTAAAATAAAATATATAATTTCGTGTTTTGTTCGGCCTACAGTCCAATCATTTTGACTATATAATGTCCTTAATCACAACAAAAACGGAGATTAAAAGGTCCAATAATTTTGCCATGAAGCCCAAGGCCACATGATGTAAATGGAAATTTTGTGGAATTTATAATAAAACAAATCATATCAAAGTAACATTTAATAAAAAATTTGTTGTGAATGTTATAATTATATATTTAAAAAAAAATTGATATGAGAGAAAGGATTACAGATTTATTGTACTTGTTAAATTAGGTCCCTTTTACAATTTTATTAAGATTTTACAAAATTATTTATTTATTTATATTTTAAATTATTTTAAAGTAATAATTAATATAATAATTATACAGTAAAAATTAAATTCAACAAATAATTAAAAGAGATCTAATTAATTCTCAACTAAAATTTACCAAATCCTGTTAGAAACTAGATTTTGATTGGAAGTAAAATTTATTTTGTAAATGGGTCTCTATCAAATCTAAAAAGATAATATTAGTGACAAATAAAATGTACTATGAATTGAATAATAAGGATCAAGGATAATTGAGATTTAATTGGCTTTAAGAATTAGTATAACCATTTTAAAATTTTGTCTTTAATTTAACTATTGAAAACATATTTATTTTAATTGGAGTTTATTATTCAACAAAAAACTATTTTTTCTTTATATTTTTTATTCTTCTTTTAATTATTTTGTTATTTTTCATTTTTATATATATATATATATATATATATATATATATATATATATATATATATATATATATGGTAAAGAAAAATGTGTTATATGACAGTATATTGATGTGGAGTTTAAACTTTTAGAGGTCATAATTTTTTATCCATATCTCCATTTGAGCTCTCATTTACATAAAAAAACACTCTCTCACAAAGTTAAATTCACCCATAACCATATGTAATTATATAAGGGTAAAAAAACACTTTAATATCTTTTTTTGATTTTTAAAAATAATTTATTTTTTAATTTAGACATGAACTTTAGCTCAAATTCATCCATTAGGTTAATTTTAGTGTTATGACATTTATAATTCTTTTTAGGATCATCCAAGCTTGCATGTGATACTTACTACAAACAGTGGTTGAAAAAATTGCTAGAAGATGAAAGTTACTAAAAATATCAATTTTCTAAAAATTGCATGGGTCATCTAACTTGAGGTTATTTAGGTGGCTTTTAATTTATTCAGATTTTTTAATTATGTTTGTCAACTCCAATTTAGAGTTGAAATTTATTTAAAGACTCTTATATAAATATTTTATTCATTCAATGAAAATCAATAGAGAAGTTTGTTAAATCATGTAATTTATGAGTTTATGCTTATTGATTGTTTTTCTTACTATGTCAATGTTTTCATCATCTGGTATTAGAGTAAGGTTGAATATTTTAAGTGTAAGAGATGGCAAGAGGACAAGGATGATGAAGAATTGCTCATATGAATAGTACTATGCAAGAGCTACATATATAAGTAGAATAATTAATTGTAACTATCACAAATAAAAAATGAAGGTAAGTGGAAGATGAAATCGAAGAAGATGCAAATCATGAAAAAAAATTATGAAAGAAGAGGAACAAAAATAACATCCACCATCATTGAAAGAAATGATGGTTCTGGATTTAGATCCTAGGAATGAATGAATCAAAGTTGATGTTCTAGATTATGAAAGTAGTTTAAAACTAGAGGAGTTGATAGATTAGATGAATAGTATAGATACGTTTTTAGAATAAAAAAATATGAGAGAGTACAAAAGAGTAAAGTTTGCATGCATGAAATTGAAGGACCATGCAATGATTTAGTAGGTTCATCTAGAAAAAGAGAGACATAGAAAGGGTAAGGATAAGATCAACATGTGAAACAAGATGGAAAAGAAGACGAGGGAGAAATTTCTTCACGTGATTATGTACAAAACCTATATAGAAGATTATCGTGTTTAAGACAAAAATATTAAAATCTACTTGAGTATATAGATGAGTTTTACACACTTTTCATATGAGTGGACAATGATTGAGCAAAACAAATAGATTGTTGCAAGGTATTTTAATGGTTTAAAATTTTATATTCAAAATGAATTGAGTATGCATAGAATAATTTACATGGAGGAGGATTATCAATTAACTTTGAATATAGAAAAAAACAAAATAGATAGACTTTTAGAAGATCGACTGGGCCAAGAAGAGGACAAACCCCTCTATAAAGGGCCCAAGATGGGTTCAATACCAGTAGAGGTGAGTTTAGTCCCAATAGAGGAGAATCATCTCATAATTCAGAAAATAATTAAGATAATAGAAAATGGTTTCAATAGAAACAAAGAGGAAGAGGATTTCAGAGAGGATGAAGCTATGGTGGTGATAGAGAATGGTTTCTAAATCAACATAGGTATTATGTTTGTTACAGATGTGGAGAATAAGGACATAGATATTTTTAGTTTTCAAAATATTAAAAATAATTAAGAAAATAAGAGGATCACCATAGAGTGAATCTAGTTGAAGTTGAGAAAAAAATCCAAATATTGAAGTTGTGGTAACAAATATTAGAGAAAATCTCATGATGATGATAAAAATGATTACCCAAATAAAATAACATGTGCATAATAAGGAATGTGGTGATACATCACTATGAACAAATATTTTTAACACAAGGTGTTTTTAGGAGGTAATATATGCAAATTAATTATAGATTGTGGAATTTTTAAAAATATAGTTTCTAAGGACATGATTGAGAAACTAGGTTTGCAAGGTGAAAACATTCTAATCCTTATCAAATTTCATGGTTTAATAAAGGGAATGAAGATAAAATAGATAAAATATGTTTTATTGTGTTTTAGAGTCTTTAGGAGTCCTTGAAATTGTGCGTTCTTCTGTCTTTTAGTTTTCCTACTAAAAAATCTATTTTAAAAATTTGAATTTCGTAGACTAGTTTATGGGTTATTTTGGAGTCTTATGTGAAATCAAATATTTGTAAATATTTGAGAAAGGTCCTATAAGATCATAGGTATCTGGGGTGATGTTTTTCCACATCCAAGTCATTGTCATGAAGAATGTAAATCAATAAAATATTAGTTGTAACCACCCTCCATACAAGGAATTGGCAAGAAAGAAGGAATTGTGCATGTTGGCATAATAAAGAGGTTGAAATACATGTTATAGAGAGTATATCAGGTGTTAGGATAATATTATTAGGTTAGGAGAGAATATAAATTTTAGGATATTGAAGAAAGAGTGAAGAAAATTTCCAAATTTGTAAAACTTTTCCTACTTTTCTAAAATTCTATGTATAGTCTATATATATGCTTGTGAAGATGGAATAAAGAGTATTTTGAAGAATCATTATGGAAATATTATGATTGAAAGTAATTAATTTTTATTATGATGCATTATTTTTTGGGTTTTCATAACCATCTTGGTAAATATCCAATTTGAAACTTACAATACAATCAAACTAACAATAATCTCATGTTGCACTGTCAAGAAAGTCTTGAGTGAGAAGGTATGTTCGGTGTTTGTTGATGTGATTAATAAATGGAAATACATAAAGATATTTTTAGGGAGTTATTAAATTATTATATTGATCATTTTATAATATCAAATATCCTTTAGGACTGTTATAGTCTGATGAAAATGAAACATAGTCTTACACAAAGGCACAAAATTCTACAAATGTGAATTAAAAGTCCTTTTATGATTTATCAAGTTAAAAGAACTATTAGACAAGATAATATAAGTTTATATAAACCATATAAAACCTATTTATAATAATCAAATTTCATTTAATTATCATTATATAATCAAAAAATTTATGCTAGTCCCCACAACCCAGTCAAGGAACCCAAAATTATGCAAACTTGTTAGTTGAGGATAAATTGTGATCGATCAAGATCAAAAAATCATTGAAAAAGGTGAATATAAGTATATAATACCTATAAATTTTCTTTAAAGTTATTTAAATTATCTATACTTTGAATTATCCTGTTTAGGAATCTCTCGGGCATGTAAAGTACTAACCAAGAACTCAAAGTTATGTATATCTACTTGTTGAAGCCTTATAGTGATTGTTATTAACTAAATACCTATGGGATAATATGAAATAAGGTGGGAAAGGCATTATAAAACCTTTATAAATATTTTAAATTTATTTAATTCATTTTATACCCTTTTATTCAGTCTTAGCCTTGCACAGGTCTATGTAGAACTAGACTTAGGACTTAATCTTACAACTCAAATAACTATAGTTTACACCATTAAAATTAGATGAAATTTTTTGATATGATATATTTTTATTATTAATATAGTATTGAATAGGATTTTAAGTTGTACAAATCTGTACTATATGGTTTCTATCATTGTGGGAGTGATTGAGGCCTAAAATGACTTAATTGATTGAGAAGGGTATCGAGTTAGCTGACTTCCATTGACAGCAGAGTCATAAAAATTTATGTGAATCATAATGGGGATAAAGGGTACCTAAAAGTGGTTTTATGTTTTTAATATCTTATATATTTTTTATAAAAATATGAGGTTTGTGTAAAAACAAGGTTATAAGGAAAATAGGTCAAATAGAAGAAAGAGTAGTTGGATTGAGAATGCAAACATGGTTATTGAGGATTATGATTGTTTGTATATGTAAGTTATAATATGTATCTTAATATTATAGGAGTACATATAAGAAAAATAGAAGAAAAGAATCATGAATGAGGTATTTAGGCTTATGAGACTATCTCAAAGGATGAACAAGCCTAGTCCACGAACAGAGAATGAAACAATGAAAATTTTGATTAAGATAAGGGTGATGTACATGGAAGGATTAGAGTGAAAAAGTGAATAGGGTGTTGAATAATTATATAGTAATAATATATCTAAAATAATATGTATGCATGAAGGCTTATGAGCCTAGTTAGCCAAGAATTAATCAAGAGTGTCAAAAAATGATCAAGGCACTAGTAGGACAAGTAAGACCAGAGATAAACAAGGCATTCAAGTTAGGAATTAGAGCCAATTTTATGAGGTAAGAGGTTTTAGGCATATTACCTACATCAATTTTTGTCCAAATGTGAAGATAAATGTAGCAAGCTATGTTTTAAGATGTAAAATATGTCAAGTGGCTAATGATTATGCACAAAATATAGGTCTGTACATGCCATTACCAATTCCAAGAAGACCATAAATAGATTTAGGTATGGATTTTGTGTTGGGATTACCAAAAACATAGAGAGTTAATATTTATTTTTTGTTATGGTAGACATTTTTAAAAAGATATTTCATTTTATTGAATGCAAGAAAACCAATGATGTCACTAAATTTGCATAACTATTTTTTTAATTACATGGTGTTTCAAAAATCATTACATCAAATATGGACACAAAATTTATAAGTCATTTTTGGATGAATTTATGGAAGAACACAAGAACTAAGCTACAATTAATAAGTGCATACCACATACAAACAAATGGACACACAAAAGTTATAAATAGGAGCTTAGGAAATTTGTTGAGACACATAGTTGGAGAGAAGCCTAAGTAATGGGACTTGGCTTTACCACAAGTTAAGTTTGAATGCAAAAGTTTAGTGAATATAAAAATAATAAAATCACCTTTTTAAAAATTTTATGGTATAAATCCTATGGGTATTTTATTATTGGTACATTTAGTAATTATGTAATGAGCTAGTGATGATATAGAAGCATGTACAGAGCATATACAACAATTGCAAGAACAAGTGAGAATAAAGTTGCAAGAAATTAATGAGAATTATAAAGTTACTGTAGATGTTAGAAGAATGTCAAATATATTTGAATAAGTATTTTTAGTTATATTTTAATTTAGAAAATAAATACTTTTAATAGGCACATATAAAAAATTGGACCATACATAATTATGAAGAAAATCAATGACAACGTTTATGAGTGAATTTTACACAAAATTTTGATATCTCTCCAATATTTAATGTTTTAAATTCATATGATTTCCATGGATAATATGGTGAATGGGAATAATATTAATTATATTTGCATCAACAGGTAACAAATAAGAAGAAAGAAAAGAAAGTGTAGGTTTTGGATAAGAAGATAATGAACACAAAACAATGAAGTTATTATAAGTATTTAATATAGTGGGAAAGATTAAAATAGGAAGACAACACTTGGAGTTTAGAATATGATCTAAATAATATTTAAAAGAATAAATAGTATGAGTACAATCAGAGGAACTCGTAGGATCTAAGTTGTTTATAACTAGAGAATAATGATGTCGAGTCTAAACTTTTAGATGCCATAACTTTTGATCTGTAGCTCAGTTTGAACTATAATTTTTACAAAAATGACCATCTCAAAAAATTAAATTCATCCATAACGTAGTATATATTATTAGTTATGTTTTTATAAATCTTTCGAGGCCATATATGACCATATACTAGTCCTAAAAGGAATTTTAGTAGTTTTCAAGATTTGTTCTTTTTTTTGAAATAGTTTATTTTTGTACTCAGACATGAACTTCAGTTAAAATTCATCCATTAGGTTAATTTTAGTGTTTATAATATTTGTGGATGTTTTCAGTCCCATCTGATATTGAATGTGATAATAAAAATAATGGTTTAAAAAATTGTTAGAAGATAAAAGTTACTACAAATACCAATTTTCTAAAAATTGTATGGGTCAACTATATTTAGGTGATTTAGATATCTATTGATTTATTTATCTTTTTTAATTATGCATGTCAAATATAATTTTGATTATTCCTTTATTTAAATATTCATTTAATGAGAATAAGTAGATAAGTTTGCTTTCATGCAATTTTATGAGTTTATGCCTATTGCTTATTTTGTTTAACAAATTTGTGTTCTCATCATACTTTTTTTTCAATAATAATTTAAAAATAATAATATATATTTAAAAAAATACTAATTAAATTTAAATGATGTTTTATCTTTTATGTTAGCATTCATGTTCATTTTATTGTCTCGCTTACCTTGGCCAAGTCATATTGACAAATCTCTATTCAAATATGCTCTGCTTTTACATATATTTTTTATATTGATGGTAGTATTCTTCCCCTTAATAAGTATTTACCTATTTATCTACACTTTTATGTGTTTTTTGACTGTGAAAATAGGATAAAAAATATATTTGATCCAATGATTTCACCTTGTTTATGAGGCTTTAAAAATAGTTCCTTTCCTATCTGAATATCCCTTCCACCTTGGATATGTATTCCCCTCATTTTCTTGAAACTAGGGATAAAATAAATAAGTAAATAAATAAAAGACCAATAAAATCCCACACTTAGAGAATTTGAAATCATGATGATGTGGATAGATGGAAAAGGAGGTGGATTGGTTGAAAACATGAGCAAATGACAAAAATAAAACAAACACAAAGTATATTAGTCTTGCATTTCCTCTAAATCAAACCTCCTAGGTTAATTGAATTTTAAACCCCTACTCATGAGTATAGTTTATAATGTTGCAAGTTGAATTATAACTAGTTATTCTTATTTGGGATCAAATTTGACACATCTTTAAAAGTCCTGTTCATGCATTTGATGATGTATTCATTGTATTCACTACCTCTAGTTGTATTAGTAACTCTTGAGTCAAACATTGACTCAATTTCATTTGGTTCATTCTTGGACAAATCATCCTACCATATGTACATATGTACTTCATATTCTTCACCTTATTTTGATGACTCTCTTTTATGATATGAATACAAGTTTGAAACATTAAATATTGAAAAGATTTAAAATTTAGATAGTATTTCTATTTCATATGAATTTATTGAAAAGGTTTTGACTATATTTCAAGACCTAATGTTATTTCACTTTATCTTGTTATAGTTCCATCTTGGGAATCTCTCTTTTCTAAGATGAGCAAGGAATAAGTCAAAAACTTAAATTTTTTTTCTCCCTTCTCTTTACATTATCATGCCCCTTATAGGTGTGGATGTTATGCTCAAGTTTTTACTTTACCTTATTACACAAGTATTTTATGTAGTCAACAAACTCTTCACCCTCAATACTATTCAAGTGATCTTTTAGGTCAGTAATATCTCTCAATTATTAAATATCTCTTTGGTCATACCCATAAAATGTTTAAAACATGGTTTTATCTATCCATCTATTCATGGAATCATTGTATGAAAATTCTTGTTGTGACAACACAAAATCCCATTGCATAGTTTTTAATGTAAACACAAACTAGCAAAGCAAAATCAATAATAGACATAAACCCAAAAATTATATGAAAGTAAACTTCTCTACTGATTTAGATGAAGTATAATAAACCAATATAAGAATATCATACTAGTCCCTACATATATGTGTTAGCAAAATATGTCATGTAACATAGCATATCAAGTACACTATAAAAGATATGATTATGGTTATAGACATGTGTAAGTGTTAGTATATAAGATCAAACATGATAATGTAGAAATGATCAAAAATGATATGCAACCTATTTCAATCATGATAAATGAAGTATATTTATCCAATGTAATATTTGACATGGGTAGAGGAGAGGTTGAACACACACACACACACACACACACACACACACACACAAAATATATATATATATATATATATATATATATATATATATATATATATATATATATATATATATATATATATATATAATTCAAAGATGTGTGAAACATATATGTGTATAAAATGAAATGATATGTTATCTAATAACATGAATCATATAATATATATGCCAAAGAGCTAGTTAACATAAGAATTTTGAATATTTTTGTATTTTTAAATCATTCAAATGTTATTATATTTTCTTGAATATTTTATTCTTTTAGATTTTTGAATATTTTATAGATTAATGGATAACTGATTATCTCATCTAATGGATACTCATAAGGTGATATATAATTAGAATATGGTGAATCATATTGGTGATACTAATAAGGATTATGTGTAAGTGTCATATTTAGATTTGGAGAGTTGACAATACTCTAGATTTGGTGTTTTGACATTTTATCACTTTTAGAATTATGTAGATACACATGTATGATCAAACCCTAGGTATCCATAAGTATATCTAATATAAAATGGGGGTATGGGGTGAAAGGGTTGAGTTCATATGATATTGGTAAATTCTCATTGACTAACCATATATTTGGTAAGTATAAAATTTAATGATAACAATTTTCCATTGAAATGTAAACTATGTTGTTGTGTACATGCATGAAATAGTATTATGCCTAGTGAATATGTTAGTGTGCATATGTGCATGATTTAGTATCATGACCCTTAAATCTAAAAGTGTGTATATGAGTAGACACATAAATATAGTCATGAATACTTGATTATATGTTAGTTTTAGCCCTATTTTAATTTAATTAACTTGTGCACCTCATCAGCCCTATCTTCCACTTCACACTATCGTAAGTGATTGAATGAACCTATTTATTTCCTAAATTACTATACAACACCTAAAATAATGTTTTAATAGCTAGAAATACCTCTAAACATATGTTTAGATATATCTTTACCAAAAATTTACACATTCCCAATAATAAAAAAACATCTATTAGGGGATAAAAGTGGCAAACATTTCCATATTGGATGTTTATGTCCTTGAACCTATAATGGTCTAATTTTAGAATTAGACTATCCCTTACTTTTTAAATAAAATTATACTCTCCGTTAATTTTTCTCCCATTTTTTTAGGATACCTATCTTGTGGTTTCCCATTTTGGGTTCTTATAAAGGTACACTCAGATCACTTATTATACCACTTGGAAATTAAATACAAAGGTATACTTACACTATTACAGATTGAGTAAAGATTCCATATTATTCCCATTTCTAATTATAATCACTTGAAGTATTCCTCAACCAAGTCTAAAGGATATTTTATTAGAACCAAATAAAAGCATGATAAAGTATTCAATTCATCCCTATGTGAATTTATTTAGTCAAATGAACATAACTACATAAAGCATTCTAAGTGGGAGAACTACGTGGGCCAAAATTACCTCTTTGGAGTATTGTATATATAGGCAATGTTCATTCATCATGGGGGTGATTAGAGTATCTCAACCCATTACACTACCCTAATTTTATATTTGTAGGTTTTAAAGAATTTTAAGTCCTATTAGGGTTTTAACCTTTGAGAATATATCTATAGGGTTCCACACCCTTTCAATGGTCAAATATGTGCGTATAGATCTAATTCAAGCTATCAAAAGTGATCATGACTCAAGTTATTATTTTTATGTAAAATCCATGATAAAATCATTTAGGTTAGGAGTGATAGTTATTCTTGACCATGTTCACCTTAGTCATAACTTCTTGGCACTTATAGAGTCTATTCTTATTTTATTTTTTTAGCCTTTTGTCAGTTAACACAATCAAATTTGAGGCAAAAATAAATAAGTTTTATTGTCACATTTCATATTTTGTCTTATTTCAATCATTTACACTTTGTCAAATTTAATATTTTACATTCATCTTGATTGTTTCAAGTAAATTTATGCCATTCCTTTATAATTTGTTCAATTTATCAAAATTAATGTTATCTCACATATTAATCCAAATTTTGATGAAATATTTTTTTAACCTGAGTTAGTCACATACTTTTATTTCATGAAATTTTTTGTCCTAGGGTTTAAATATTTTCCTAAATATTTGACATGAAAATAATCATATTTTGACTTTGTATCCAAATATAATACTAAAATAACTTTATTTCAATCTTGGATCCAATATCTAATTCTAAAATAACTTGCTTTCAACCTCAAATTTAATAGCTAACATTGAAAGTATTTTGTTTTAACCTTGGATTCAATATTTAACACTAATAAAATTTTATTTTGAACTAGGATATACCCGAAGAACTTTATTTTAACCTTATATTTAATTATAATTTAATAATACCCATACACAATGTTTCCTTTTTGTGAGAGCTATAATGGATTTTTTTTACTCACTTTTTCAATTTGTAACATAAGTATGGATTCATTAGATGAGAATTTTTGGTTCATGTTATTTTAATTTCCATTACATTTTGTTTTCCATTAATAAGGAAAAATAAAAATAATTATTTAGTAAAACAAATCAAATCCAATATAGATCAAACACTTAATGAACAATCTCTTGATCTTTTCATGCCTATTTATAATGTAAAAAATGTGTGTGTGGTTTTGATTACATGAAAGAGACAAATAATCCATTATATTATACCAATCCTTCCTCCACACCCACCACCTCCAATATATAAAATCAAGGGGTATGATATTTTACATCAATTACACCATATCCATGTCAATATTTATTTATTATATTTACTTCAAACAATGCCTATTTATAAATATGTCCTTGATGTGGCATTGAAATAAACAATGGTAACAAACTAAGCAGAACCTCCTTATATTTATTATAATTTTAGTACATTAATATGGATATAAAAAAATATATCCTTTTAAAAATTAGATCTACCTCACACACATATAATTGATACACATCTTTTATTATATATTCAAGTATGAATTGGCAATAAGGTAGTCAAAATTATTTTGTTGGATAATGAATCAAGATTAAATAGTTTCAGCATATCTTTCCTCAAATTATTGGGTATATAAGATAATGATATCATAAATTATATAATATGAACATTCAAGGATTTAATTCTATCCTAAGGAAAGTATTAGGACAAATCACATTACCTATTACAGTGGGAGTTGAAATGGTGGATATAGTGTGCCAAGTTATGTCAAATGATATAAATTATAATATATTACTAGGAATACCATGGATTCATGAAATGTATGGTGCACTATATACTCTACATGAATTTATCAAGTTAATTTATCACAAATACATTTATACATGCCCATTGGAAAAAACAACCATTCAAGTATTGTATGATGAGACAACATCAAGATCAACATATCCTCATATGTAATTAAATGTGCAAAAATATATATAAATTGAACCACCAATTACATCTATTGATACAATAACATCATCAAATAATTATAGTTGGTATGCAGTTGGGTTTACATATCTAAAAAAATGGGATATATAGGATAAGGGTTAGGTTTACATGTATAAGGTATTATTGATCCTGTTCAAATGATTTATCTGAAACGATGAAAATGATTAAGCTAATTTAAAGAGTCAAGTAAATAAAAAAGGTAATCATTCACACCATTTTTATAATTATATATAATTCCTCAAAGCATAACCTAAGCCACTAGAAGAGGATCATTGTACATCACCATTATAGTTGATATATCCAAACATGATAGATAATGCAACTTCACTAGAGCTTCTGACATTGGATAAATTTTATAATGATGATGAAGTTTTCCTAGAATATTTGGATTTGTCTCCATTATACCATAAGAAAAGTTTCCTCATACTAGTAGTGCTCATGAATATTTTTGATAAATTGCTTAATATAATACACAAGTCCATCTGGATGGTCAAAATACTATTTATAAAACACCCTATGTTGAATATATATCAACTTTTCCTAGTGAGGGAACACTAAAATGTTTGTTTGAATAAATAAATATCCATGACCAATATTATTAGTAGCTTTGTTACAAAATAAGGAAGACATAGATTTACGATAAGTTTTAAAAGTTTATACAAAATATTTTCTTAGACTTATTTATACATGCCAGACATAGATCCTATAATATAAATGCATAATATAGTAAATAATCTTGATGGACAGCTATCAGACAAAAATATTAAAATTACATCCTAAAGTAACATTATTAACAAATAAATAAATTGAAAGATTAGTTGAAACAAGATTTATTAGAGCTATTCTTTATCCTTCATGGGTATCCAATATAGTTCCTATCTCAAAACTTAATAGATATATTATTGTAGACACTATTTATAAATTATATAACACCTCATTCTTATACACTTATAAAATTCATATATCATGGATGTACCATTAGCTTCGAGACCTTTCCTACTGCTGAAAGGATCACATACAATATCTTTATGTGATAAATTACTTATCTCTTAATTTGACTAATGCTATTTATAATTACTCAAACATTCAATAATAATCAAAATTCTATAAACATTCTTATCTCCTATCTTTAAAATTTTTAAACATGCACCTATTTTTCAACCACATAGATACATGCTTCCCAAATAGATGTAAGTTTCCTATTGTGATGCAAGTTTTTAGTGTCCCAAAGTCATCTAATTTATAAATAAAAAATATTCTTATAGTTGGCCTAAGTTATTTAATTTAACATATTCTCCAAATAGATTCATATAAATACAAGATCAATCTTAATTCATTCCTCACCTAGTAACGTCTTACCTCTCATAGGGCAACTTACTAAAATCACTCAATCAAGCATTCAAGTGAGAAAAAATTACCTATTTTCTCCTATTTTCATAATAATCATATGGAAATAACATATAGATCTAAAGTACTGAAGTATAATCCCATGAGCTACATTTACCAAGTTACAAGCTATGTCACTTTATGTAGTTACTTACAAGACATCACATGATACACACACAAGCCAACATTTAGAGGATGCCTACTTAAGTCTGAGGCTTTCTTCAAAGTATTGGTATGTAAGAAGTTACCATTGATATAGGTTTCCTTGGAGATGATTGACACCATGTGCCCACTAACCCATTTTTTTCACACCTACTATGAGGCTGAAGAACTAAATTTTTATCATTTGACAAAGAGAAATAGTCCATGAGTCAGATATGAATGCACTAGAGTGAAGGTGATCTATTATAGAATCATCCATATGGATGCATCTAGTTTCAATAGGTATTCCATACTATACACCTACACCCAAGTCAGATAAAAGCATCATTTCAAACATCTTTGGTTGACACAAGTGTCCATAGCTATAGATGTATAATTTTCAAAATCAGGGAAATGATCTTGAATCTAGATCCTGTCTATTCCCTTCTTGTTTTTAGATCTAAATTTATACTATCATAAAAACTAAATAAGTATCTTACTTGAATTATAATTATAATATAAAACATATATGTACTTTTTATTTTTATCATATCTCAACATAATAATTTATTATATGTGTATCTGAGTTTAAAAATTAATTATCCCATCGTAGAGATAGTCTACCATCCTTATGTCTTGGGATATCTTTACCCATTTAAACTTAGATTCCCCAATTTATATTTTTAGGTTATACATTTGGTGAACCCAACCTCTGAATCTGCCTTTCAAAACTTATCTTAAACTAAATTTTCCATCCTCCTAGGGTTTCAACTTATGGTGATTTGTTTTTAGATTTTAATCTTTACCCTAGGGTTTTACCCTCTTTTAGTTACAAGGGATTCATGTATATATTATTTCAAGTTTATTTTTCCTTTATTATTGAATTATGGTCTCCCAATGGATCCATTTTTTAATTTATTATATATGTTTTTTTACTTAGATTGGTATATTGAAAAACCTCTTTTTGTTCACCCAAATTCAGTAAAGATTTTAAAAAATTTATCAGTTTACTATTTTTAATAAATATAGACATAAAAGGTGAATTCTATACACATTTTGTAATTAATTTATGGGTTTCATTAAAAATAATATTTTATTAAAAAACCTCTCTCATATCTTGAAGATAAATTATTTTTCTGTCAAAATTATTGATTCTTTAATTGGAATGTTATAGGGTTTTTCTTGTGAAGCATTCCACATTGTTTGACATATTTATGGTTCATAATCTATAAAATTTAAAAAAAACGTAGACTTTTTCATAACTAATTTGATATAGACAAAATCCTCTTTGTGTTTACCAAAATATTGTATGGATTTAACAAATTTAACATTTTACATTTTTTTAGTAAATTCATACATTCTACTTTTATTTCCTTATATTCCTAGGTTTAATTCATTTCATGTTTTTTCCTAAAAAACTATTTTAGATACCAAAATTTTGTAGCCAATCACTTTATACTACTTTCTCTTTATTTGGCATGTTGTGGTCAAATTGACATTTAGTCTCAAAACCCTCATTGGCCTAGGGTTTCTTGATTTACTATTTTATAAATTTTGATTTAAAAGTGTCAAAAATTTAAAAATAACTATTTCTCCTTTTATATAACATGTTTAATATGGATATATCTCTTAACTAATTCATTTTAAAGTACATCATATAGTTGGTAATTGCTATGTTTAATGTTTGATGAAATGATTTAAAAGGAGTAACCAAATTGATTAAAATAATTAGAAGGTTTTAAAAAAAACCATAATTTAAGCCCTATTTACAAATTTTATCTTCTTCTTAACTCTAAGGAAGGTGATACTTACCATCCATTTATACAGGTCCATGTTATTCCTTCTTTAAGGGGTAAGGTAGATGGTTTATTTATGAATATTCAATCCAAGGTACCAAGGGTTTGTGCTTATAAAACATTAAAATATTAAATCATACTTATGATAAATTAAATAGAAGAGTCAAAAAATAATATTAGTTAACAAATCACATTGTTCAAAAATCAAATTACATACCTACATAATCCAACACATAGTAGTGTTAATCATGTGTTTGCATCCTCATCTACCTCATCAAATTACCTCATCCAAATCCTATCAATTGATCAAAATATTATTGTGCATATCATAGAACTCATGGGCATCATACAATTTTTTTTGCATTAAATAACAACATACAAAGTCACAAAGGTAGTGTTAATAATGTCATTGATACATCAACCAAGAACACCACTCACATTATGATTACCTCTCTTAAACCACAAGTTAAAAAACAACAAATGTGAGAACCAAAGAAAAATTTAGAGAAAAAAGTTTATAAATATTCAGGTTAAATTCACTATTTGTATGTATGGTGAACAATATTCAAATGAACAATTCAACAAACTATGTTTTGATCCATTCAGTAACATACCACATAATATTTTCATACTTAAAGGACATGGTACCTATTGATTTAATCCATCACCAAAAAATGAGAAAACAAATGTAGATAAATGTAAACAAAAGATACCAAGTATAAACTTACTAAAAGAGCATGATACACTCTCTGATTATTCTATATACATATATGACACATTTAGTTCAAAAAATGTTATTGATTTTCCACGCCTTGAATATTCTCACCCTCCTATTAAGATCATTGGTTAGCTTATAAAATATGCAAATATTCCAAAAAAACTAAAATATATCAATAAAATTCATAAATACAAAAATGTTTGCAACATTTATATGTTTTATTAGCTCCTTTGCATATATGTTATCAGTTCCATTTTATTAGATAACATATAATTTATTTATATAGACACATGTGTTTCACTCATCCTTTCAAGTGTGATACATGAATATAAAGTTAAATTAAAATATGCACTTTCAGAATTTGGGCCTTCCCTCTAATCATGTCATGTGGACATTGGGGGCATCCCTTATCAGATCGTGATACATCTAGGTTATATCATTATATTATCACTTTACGTTATCATGTTTGAGATTATGTACTTAAATATTCTTTTATACATGATTATACATTTTGTAATGTACTTGTTATGCTATGTACTTAATATTTTTTCTAACACATATCCATGGACCAGTATGATATGTTTATGCTAGTTCCTTATACTTTTCTTTTATGCACTTCATTGAGTGTATTGTCTTTCTTGTTTGACCATTTGAATATTATCCCTTTTTTAAAGTCCCCATGGATTTGTTTGCCTCTTTGAAATTTGAATATTTAATTATTTTTTTATGTTAACATTTTAATATATTATTCCTTATTTTGTAGACATTTGGATACATTGTGTCCCTTAGATTATGCAACATTTAAATATATCACTTATTTGCAGTTTCCTAGGACCATTATCTTTTGAATTATTTTTGAGTGATTTTGTGTGTGTGTTTGGTTGAATGTGGAGATTGTATTATTACTATATAGATGTTCCATGATCTATATAATGTACTTTAGGACTTGATTTGATCACATTCTATGTGCTTCAATGATATATCTACTTAAACATGTTCTTTTTATATGCTACTTGGTTTATACATATATTATAAAATTATATTATACTTTTGAGGTAAGGTGACTACTAATTTATACTTCCCCACCTTAAAATGGGTCCATATTAGTAGGGGCATGCTATAGAGGCATGTATTCCACATTTTATTTTAGTTTTCAGATTTAAATTATAGTGGAGGCATGTTTTGGAAACATGTTCTCCACACTCATACTAGTTCTCAGTTTAAAATATACATTGGAGGAATGTTTTGGAAACATGTTCTCCACATGTACACCAGTTTCATTTTAAACCTATAGTGGGGGAATGTTTTAGAATTATGTTCTCCATACTTATACAATTTATAAATCAGCCAAGTTACATAGTTATATGATTTTGATACATATTTGTGGAAATATTCTATACATTGGTAGCATTGTTATACTAAGGTTTCAACATGAGATATAAATAAGGTGCATATTTTATGTAAAGAACACCTAAAATTTACAAAATCACATAAAATTTTCAAATTTTAAACACTTTTATAGACAATAATCACATTCTAGATTGGACTTCTATAGACTATATTGAGCCAATCTAATAAACTAATTAGTTCATTTTTGGTATGGTTGAGGTGATCAAATCACATAATCTTGACAATTTTATAGGTTGGACTTGATTACATCATCTAACCATACTGGATTTATAGTGTGAGTTGACTTGGTGCACTCACATTCACTAGGTTATAAATAAGATTGGGTTAAATGGTTGAGCTAATATCAACTACTGGGTGGAAACTCACCTTTAGCTCCAAGGTTGGGGGAGAGTTATATATATATATATATATATATATATATATATATATATATATATATATATATATATATATATATATATATATATATATATATATATATATATATATATATATATATATATATATATATATAACTCTCCCCCAACCTTGGAGCTAAAGGTGAGTTTCCACCCAGTAGTTGATATTAGCTCAACCATTTAACCCAATCTTATTTATCTTATTTATAACCTAGTGAATGTGAGTGCACCAAGCCAAGTGAATGAGAGTTTTATATATGTGTGTGTGTGTGTGTGTGTGTGTGTATATATCTGTGTGTATATGTATATATACATATACATACATATATATACATACACACACACACACACACACACACACACACACACACACACATATATTTTTCCTACTCTCATATCTAATTCTTCATAATGAAAGTGTACTCCTAAACCTTGCTCTCTTTCAATTTTAATCATTTTAAATGATTTCAATTTTTTATTATACACATTGATTATATACTATAACATGCTCTCGGATATAGGTTAGTCACCAAAAAATCACTCAGGTAGGACTCATGTAAATGTAGGGTGTGTTATACAAATCCAGGTACACATTTTTTTGTAAACAAGAAATTTCATTACTAGATTAAATGTGAGAAAAATGTAGACACTATTTATGAATTATATAGCACCTTAACCTTGTACACTTATAAAATACATATCATGGATGTAGATTTAAATTTTATAAATTTATTGCTACTGAAAGGATCACATATATAATATCTTTGTGCCAAATTAATTATTTATTTATCTGATCAAGACCTTCTATCATACCCAAAATACTATAACCTGATTATCTCCTTTCTCTAAAAGTTCTAGACCTACACCTATTTTTCAACTACCTAGATACTTACATCCCAATCTAACACCTACATATACTCAAGTGTCCTATTTTGACATAAGTGTTTAGTGCCCTAAAGACATCTAATTTACAAATGAAACGTATTCCTATGGTCAGCCTAAGTGCTTTAATGTAATATATTATATAAAAGAATTAGTATAAATATAAGAGCAATCCTTATTCATTCCTAACCTATTAAATTATTACCTTTAAAAAAGAAACTTACCAAAAATAATTAATCAAACACTTAGTTGAACAAATCTTCCATATTTATTCCTATTTATATATCAATCATAGGGATAACACATAGATAAATCTGAAGTACTAAAAGAGTATCTCATTATCCACATTTTCCATGTTACAAGCTAGGTCACTCTATGTACTTGCTCATCACATATTTCATGATAGACAAATAATTCAACACATATGGGAGAAATACATAAGTATGATGCCATCTTCAGACTATTAGATATGTAGATATTGCCCATTGATAGAGGGTCCTTAAGGAAAATAGACACCATATGCCTAATAACCCATTTTAACCACAACCACTATGAATGTGAAGAACTAGGGTTTTATAATTTGAGAAAGAGTGATAATCTATGAACCATATCTGAATGCACTAGAGTAAAGGTGACAAATAAATCATAAGTATGCATATGGATGCATCCAGTTTCAATAGGTATTTCATAATCTATACCTGCATCTAAGTCAAATATAAGTGTCAATGCAATAATCCTAGGTCAATATAAGTGTATACATTTATAGATGTATGATTTCTAAAATTAGGCAATTGATATAGAATCCATATCTAGTCTATTCCCTTCCTATTTCTAGATCTAAATCTATATTACCATTAAAAATAGCTAAGTATCTTATTTTTATTATCATTGAAATATCTATCATAGTTATATTTTTTTATTTTTGGCATATCTCAGCATAATAAATTTAGTATATGTTTATTTATGTTTGAAAATTAATTGTCTTTATGTAGAGATAATATACCATTCTTGTGCCCTAGGCTACCTCTACCCTTTTAAACTTAGATTCTCCAATCTAGGTTAAATAAATAGATATTGTATATATTATTGGGATTTAAACAAAGATTATAAAAGAGATGACTTCCCTTTAAAAAAAATAAACATGATCATAAATTACACAATAGGATATGAGATGTTATCATTCATGGATGGATTTTCAAGATATAATCAATTCAAAATTAATCCCAAAGATAAGGAAAAAAATTCATTTATTACACCTTAGGTAACATTTTTCTACACAATCATGCCTTTTGGATTAAATAATATTGGAGATAATTAGAAACATTCTATGATGTATATTTTTCATGACTATATACACAATATAGTGAAAGACTATGTTAATAATTTATTGGTTAAATTCAAACAATGAGAAAATCATGCCATGGATTTACACCAATTTTTGGAGAGTTTGTCTAAATACAATGTACTATACAATCCATATAAGTGTGTATTTTGGGTGTCACTTATGGAAATTTATTAGGATACATAATATTTAAATGAATCATTGAAGTGGATCCTAAAAAGGTATAATTTATTTTAGACATGCCTCCATCAAAGGGGTTAAAACAATTATGATCTTTAAAAGGAAAAATTCAGGAAATTAGACATTTCATGGTTCAACTTGTAGATAGAACATAACCTTTTATATTATTTTTAAAATAGGGTAAATTTTTTTAATGGGATGAAAATTCTCAATTTTTATAAAATTCTATCAAAGAATATTTATTTCAGCCACCTATTCTCATGCCTCTTATTTCTAATAGAGCTTGTTATTATATATTTTATTGCAAATCATGCCTTAGGGATCAATTGACACATTATAAAAATGATCATAGGGAACATGTAATTTATTAAATTAGTATTAATTTGATTTATTAAAAAAATAATTATAATACCATGGAAAAATTATGCTTTGGATTGGTTTTTACAACACAACAATTACAACATTACATGTTAAAAAACAAAATTTATAAATGTGTATTGATAAATGAGTCATTTTAATCACAAAATTTTATATTAAAATATATTTCACATGAATCATTAAAAGGCCAAGCTTATAGATCAATTATAAATAGTTCCATTCACATATACACTATCAATCAATGATAAATTTAGAGATGATTTCAGTTATTATCATATTGATCATAATATTTGGAAAATTTATTTTGATGGATATAAATACATCACATGTGTGGGTGTTGGTATAGTTTTCATTACACTTCAAGGTCAACCTAGGTTATTTACATATCGTCTAGGATTTTATTTCATAAATAATGTAGCAGAGTATGAAGCATTAATACCTGGTTTATACACAACACACATTACTCATTAACTCCCTAAAGGTATTTTGAGATTCTAAATAAATGGTTAATTTATTATTTGGCATATACCAAATAAAATAATAAAAAATAATTCCATATAAAGAAGTGGTACAATATTTAGTGGCATATTTTGAATATTTTGTCATAGAAAACATCCCTTAAAAAAATAATTGACATGAAGATTATGTGGCTCATGTGGCTTCACTATTTCCTATTGATATCAATGATAATAATCCTATTTTTATTATACGATAGGTACAAAAATCATCCATATCTATAACATTAGTGGAATCTTTAGAGGTATTAGTAGTTACTCATAGTGTAATTAATTCAGAATGACACACACACACATACATATTTTATACAAAATTTAAATACTATAAATGATACATGTAAGGATAAAAGGAAATTAAAATGTAAAGCTACTTATTTTGTTCTTATTTATTGATCTTTATTCAAAATATCAATTGATAGGAAATTAATTAGATACTTAAATTGTAAAGAAGCAAACTTAAAAACACTTAAAGTACATGATAGTACATGTGGTGTTAATTTTAGTGACAAAGATATGTATCACAAAATTTGGTGTAGGATATTAATCATTCTGAAATTAGAAATATTCAAAGTACATGATAGTACATGTAGTGTTAATTTTAGTGGCAAAGATATGTCTCAAAAATGTAATTGTAGGATATTAATAATTCTATTTACTTATTAAATGGATAATTCCTACACATGTAGCTTCAACTTACTTAGGTGTGACAAGAGGTTAAGAGGGTGAGAAGGTGAGTTCCACTTGGAGTTCAGCTGAGTTCCAGTTGGAGTTTAGCTGAGTACCATTATGAGTTCTCTTTTGAGTTTTATAGTGAGTTAAACTTAGTTCCACAATGAGTTATCCTACTAGTTAACTCCCCCTACTCTTTATTTATATTTTTATTCATCAAAATTTTGTAATAGAGTAAAGCATAGTAGTATAAAGAATACATTTGGTAAGCAAGGAAGTTAAATAAATCAAGAAGTTTTTGCAAATATTCTTATATTTTTCTAAATACAAGTAGGGTCATTATAGTAGAATACTTATGTGCTCACTTTAATAGAAGATCACCTACTGACCTATTTTGACATGGTCTTAGAGCTAAAGGTTCTAGTAATGAACATCAAAATATTTATTTGATTTTTATTCTATATTTTTTTAATTATTTTATAAGAATTACATGCTTGTATATTGGAATATAAGGTGAAAATTATGGATTTCAATTTCATACAACCTACTACCATCTCCCATCTATGAGATCTTAGATGCAACATTAAGCATTGGACTAGTGACCTCTATGTCAAGGATTTCGGGCTACATGGCCGATTGAGATGCCATTTGCATATGTATTTTATTTTTTGTTTTTGGTTATAGAAATAGTACTTTCATTGCCTTGAGATGGTCGTAAAATAGATTATACAACATCTACAATCATCTATTCATGACTTAATAATTTAAACAATCATTTGGGTTTTTTTAATGACTAATTTAAAGTAGTTTTTTTGGGAAATTTGATTAACCTACTTAAAGTGTTGTTTCTCTCGATAAAACCTTCAATCCCTAGTCAAATAAATAATAAAGGGCTATTAGATTGTGGGAGAATAATATCCATCAAAAAGGTTTTCCTAATTAGCAGGTATGATGAATGGCTCAAGGTTTTACCAAGAAATAAATAAGTTAGATGACTAGAGGTTTTGATATAGGTAGCAAACCATGTGATTCTAAGATCTTAGCCTACTCACTACAGCCTACAACACCTCACATGGCCTCACCAGTCCTCCTACAGTCTCTAATGCTTTACATAATTAGTCAAAACATGGTTTGAACCGTTGATATAAGCATACATATCATGCAAACCAATATTTTGATCCCTAATATTTGCATATAGTGAAATTCATTTGTTGACAGTGTAGAGGAATCAACTTAAAAATAACATAGATTTGTACATGCATAACAACACCATATGACTAAAATCGATGGTTTAGGCTCCTAAATGGTAGTGCCTTTTCCTTATTGGTCCTTTACCTCTCTTTGTAAAAGTATGAAAACCTAAATTTTTTTCTCTCAAATCCTTTTAAAATTAGCTATTTTTTAATTATTATTTTTAAATAATTATTTTATTTTGCCATTAGTGCCTTATTTTTGGCATGAGAGCATATAAGGGCATGTATGAGGAATATTTTTTTACCTTTGTTGGTTTAAGGAGGGTCTAGGGATTTTTTAAAATTCCAATGAGTGGTTACACAACATGATTTATGTTTAAACCTCTCTACATTTTTAATCTTTTGTGAAAATTTATTTAAATAGGCCATTAAAGATGAAAAAATTATTTTACTATAACTTTTCATTGGTAACTCAGAATCGAGTACCACATTTTTCAAAAGTGCATATTTTTTCATCCTTTTTTCATTGGTATGATTTATTTTGTAAAATACACTCAAGTTATAAAGTGCCATGTTCATGGGGGTTATGGGCCTTACTATTTTCTGTAACATACTTCGTGCACTGATTGTTCTCATTTGTATGGACTCATTTTAGGCCTAGTCTAAAGTCCATATATATAGCATGTAATATTATTTTCCCTTATTCTAGCACTGATTGCTCATTTGGATGCATTCTCAATTGTGCTTAATGTCCCTTTCATGAACATGCTTTAGGGGTTAATTGCAAAGTATTTTGTCCAGTTGTGCACTTTTTTAGTGTCTTCTCTTGGTCATGTTAAACCATTTAAGAGACCCCATATGAGGAGATTTGTTTCATCTCTAGTGATCCTTATTATGAAGGATAATTATACTTCATAGTGTGCTTACATAGAACACTTAATCATACACAAGAATCATATTCCATTTTTATATGGACAGATCATGCACCCATTAATCCTATTCAATTTGATAAGTGGGTTAATACTTGTGATAAGGTTTTTTCCACTCTGTTACTACATATTTCCATGGATCTTCATTGCTATGTGTAATATATAGAGTGTTCATGAACTATTTAAAACATCCTATAATATCTTTTTAGAGATCCTTCTATGACCTATATCACACCTCATCCACTTTCTATTCTCTCTTTTGAGACTCTTTTACTATCTCCTCATTATTTTATTTCTTGTGATGATACATCCATGGTGTACATTACTCTTTATTCTATTGAACCCCCACTACAGGACCAAATTTTTCTAGACCTTAGTTGTTTCATTAGAGATTCTACATTTGTTCCTATGCAGATTGTTTCTCTTCCAGAGCATTCATAGACTTGCATTTTAGAGGACTTAACTTATTTCAGTGAGAGTATACACATTGAGAGTATTGACAACTCATATGTTCCTATGGACATTCATCTTATAGGTCTAAGTGCTTCATTTGTAGACCAATATTTAGTTTTTATGGTTGTTGAGCTTGGCTCTCCTCTTCCTATGAACATTCATTCAATGAATGTTCTATGTCTATATTATTCTCTAGATATTCTTTCCCCTTCATTGCCATCTTATACAGTTAGCCCTATGATATCTGATCAAACTTTGGCACATTCGAACATTAGCAGGGAGACATTTGAGCATTTTATAGAAGATATACATCATGATTCCTACATACATTTCACTTGAGTGGGACTTTATTATTTTGATAGCGCATGGTTTCTTTATTCTGAAAGGAAGAGATAATAGTTGTTACAAAAGTACCTACTACAACATTTACCATGTGACATTTTGTGCATACATTATCTCTTTTTTTTATGGAGCCACACATCCATCATTTATTTTAGAACACTGGGATCATTGTTATATACTTGGGTACATCATCAGGTATCATTTTTTGGACCCAATTTTATATCCCACCTAAGTTATGTTTAAGGTGGGATGTTGGAGTGGGTTTTCTAGTCCTAACTTATTTTATTTATCTCTTTTGGGTATTGGGGGGAGTTTTTTCCCATTAGGTTTTCTCTTTTTACTTCATTTTTTGAGAGTTGCATTGTATGTGGGTACCTAATTAGGCCTTATTACAAGGACCCATATTTTAATTTCCTCCCATCTAAGCTATGCTTAAGATAGGGTGTTGGTGTAAGATATTAATTATACCATTTACTTATTAAATAGATAATTCCTACACATGTAGCTTTAGCTTACTTAGGTGTGATATGAGGTTAAGAGGGTGAAAAAGTGAGTTCCATAGTGAGTTCCACTTGGAGTTCAGTTGAGTACCACTATGAGTTCTCTTTTGAGTTATACAATGAGTTAAACTTAGTTCCATAGTGAGTTCTCCTATTAGTTAACTCCCCCTACTCTTTTTTTATATTCTTCTTCATCAATATTTTGTAATAAAGCAAAGAATAGTAGTATAGAGCATATATTTGGTAAGGTAGTTCAATATATCAAGTAATTAGTGTACATATTTTAGTATATTTTTGAATACAGGTAGGGTCATTATAGTAGAATACTTGTGTGCTCACTTTAACAGAAGATCACCTACTGACCTATTCTAACAAAAAATTAATATGAAAAGTTTAATATTGGCCTACATTGGAATGAGAATGTCATGAATATAGAAAAATTTATCTATATTGTCAAAAACATAGTAATATTAATCACATTCCATCATATGACTTACAATTTACTATTTAACTTTGGCCATTTTCTCTATGCTATTTTAATTTAATTGGGAAAATAAATCCATAATCCATATGTGGTCATAAGTTCATCATTATTGCTACATAATAATTTAAATAATGGGTTGAAGACATACCTTTGTAATTCACTATGGGTGAAGATATATGTCAATTCTTATGACACATTATTTTAAGGTTTTTATTTCCGTCAACTATTGTCATAGACAACAAATCATATTTAAAAAAATAGTTATAAAATAAAAAATTCATCACACATTTTCTACACCATATTATCCATAAGGTAATGGTTACACATAAGCTATGAATAAAAATCCTGTTAAAAATTTAATCAAAATAATTTCAAAGCATGGAACAAATTGGCACAATAATATTATTTAATCACTTTATACATGTCATATAAGTGTGCATGCATCATCAAAAGTGACACCATTCTCTCTTATTTATGGTACATAAGCTATATTAGCACATGAACTAGAAATTACTTTCCTTGTTGGTCTCACTTGAAGATATAATCAAAGGTAATAAATATCAGGAAAAGTGATTAATTTAATTATAAATGGTTAAAGACAATCATATTCAGGTTATTTAACATATTAAAGGTATATCAAGATCACATAAAGTGGGCATATGACAAAATGTTCACAATTTAGAATTTCAAGTGGGGGATATAGTGGTAATACAACATCATAAAAATAAAAATATAGGTAAGGAAAATAAAGATACATTTGAATGCAATTGGTTAGATCCATTTGTGATTAAAAACACAATGGGTATATAGACTTATTAGTTAGCTACAAAAGAAGGAAAACTAGTGAAAAACCTATAAGCATCATGCACTTGCATAAATATTATACATAATATAATAAAAAATAATTCAAAAAAGAAAAATCTTAATTGTGCATAACTTATTTACTATTGAATCATGTTATTCTATTACTTGCATATGTGATTGATTTGATCAATTATTCTAATCCCTTGGTTATTACTGACATTTTGACCTCTTGGATCTTCTTTTTTACTTTCTAAATATGAATAGTCAAAAATAGTGATCTATTTTAACATATTTTTCCATTTACCTTTTTGTTGTCATAGTTTACACTAATAAATTGCATTTTTTGTCAAGGTCAAAACTATCTAGTAAGATTCAAGAATGTCTACCATTACTAATCCTAGTTGGTTAATCCTATGAGGTGCATATTTTCACCTAGAAATAAAAAAGTTAACCCTCAAATATTTAATATTTTGATATTTTAGACATTTTAATCTATTTTAGTAGGAAAATCACTATTTATACATGAATACTTTTTCTTTTCCTATGATATATTATTAATTAATACTACAAACATAGATAAGTGTATAATTGATGGAACAAAGATGTGTATAGTCCTTTTCATACATATTATATCTCATACATGGTTTTCCAAACTACAATTCATATAAAATGGGTACACTTTGTTTCTACATGGCCATGTCATCATTCTTAGTGCTTACTTCACATTCAAACATGCTATATATTGTTTAGATATATTGTCACTTCTTCTATCTTTGAACATTTTTTTATCACTAATATATATTTTTTTAAGTTTGAAAATGCAAAAATTCAAAAAAAAAAATGTAAAAAAAAAAAAAAAAACATTCAAAATATTCTAAAAATCCAAAATTAAGACTTGAGCATGAATAGACTTTTCACTGGTATTAATGATTTTTATGCATGGCATACTTTTTTCACATGGATTAGTCTATTGAAATTGCATCTATCTAGAAACCTTGATAAATTAGGATCATTTTATCCATAGGTTACTTTATTTGTAGGTGTTATAATTCCACGATGCCTACATTATTGAACTCTATATTATTTACAAATGTATTGCTAACATCTCTATCTTACATTATGTATGTAAATATGCTATTTGATAGGATAAGATCACATCACATATACATGGTATAAACTAAATTTATACTTATGTGTTCTGTTGATGTTATTACTTGTACATAGTAGTTTAACATTTTCATGTCTATTATGTATGACCCTTGGCCCTTAGAAGAAATTGCTAAGCATCTCCATGAGATATTGTTTATGTATGTGTGACATTTGAGCATGTCCATTTTATTTGGCACTTATTCCTATTTTATGTGTGACATTTGAATATGTCCCTTATTTTTGACATCATCCATGTTCTTGAGTATGTAAATCTTTCATTTTTTGACATTTGAACATGTCCCTTGTATGTGAACCTTGGAATTTTGTTATGAAATTTGTTGATTTTTTTAAGTTAGATGAGTGCCATAATCAATATCATGCATTATTTAACACATAATAAATTAATTATATTACTATGTTCTTTAATGATACATTCTATTGGGCTTTCCTCGTATGTTACATACATAATTAAAATGACATATATCTTACTATGCTAACATACTTTTCACAAATGATACATTACTCAATGATTACATATTAATATACAATGTCGTAGTTAACTTTTATTTTGAGATGATTGAATTTTACAATCAATTCCGTCACTTCAAAATGTTGGCATTTTTATGGGATTTTCATCCATGAGATAAGAATTTTTCAAGAGCAAAACACAATGTTAGTATAGAATATAATTTTAATAGTTAGAAAATAATTTAAAATTAAGTCATTATCATAGATTATGGGGGTGTATACTATGCACATGTACTCACATTACAAGATCACAATAAAAATTTATATAGTTTTAAGTATATGATACAAGTTCATGCACAAATTTATAATAAAATTAACACTTTATATCTATATACAGTTACAAATTCTACTTTACCAATGGGGGAATTATAAAAATTCATACACACTGCAGTTTTAAAAATTTCAATACCATTTTCTAACTATGGACATGTTAAGAACATGGATGTTCTCCATTCTCTTTTGATCTTGCATTCATGAACAAAGTGACAATTAAATATACAAGACATATGTATTGGTTGATTTAGTTAGGTGCATAATTTATAATTTAAATATTTTGTAAACTCTATAAATATGCCTACAAATCCATTATGGATTTCAAATGTTTCACTTCTTTGAGTTACAAGGACCAACTAAGTTAAATCAAAGTTTCTACATCTCTGAATGGATTTTATTTTGTATCCAAGTGAAGATTAAATTTGGATATTGATCACCCTCAACATTTCCATTGGTTCAGCTAAGGAACTAATCCTATCCAAGTTCTTCATGAGAAGTACCAACTCTTTAATGTGTTAAGGAAGCATCATCTTCAATCAAAGTAACAAGAGCAACATTGATTTCAAACATACATGTGTAACCCTTGTTATTTTCAAAATTTTCAAATTCAAGATACAATTAATTTTTTCATTTCACATATGAGCATTAATTAATTTTTCATCATTACAAGATTTTCTATGGAACACCTTGCATGATTTATAACTTCTCTTAGAGGCAAAGTGTGTTATGCACAGTAAGGGATAATCATTCATTTATTATTTTAATTTAAGGGTGAAGAGGGTGGGTAGTGTAGATACTTAAATTTGGTCATAAATACTTGATTATGTTAGTTTTAGCCCTATTTCACTTTAATTAACTTGTGCACTTAATCAGGACCTATCTGGCTACTTCACACTATCCTAAGCACTTGCATGAACCTATTTATTTCTTATGTTTCTATCTAACACCTATTTTTTAGTAATATCTAAAAACACCCCTAAGCATCTATTTAGATATATCTAAATCCAAAATTTACATGTTTCCCTAATAGATAAAAATGTCTAGTAGGGGACAAAAGTGGAAAATATTATTTTTCCCGATGGGAAGTTTTTGTCCTTTGTCCTTAATGTCAATATGATATTCTTCACTTCAATTATTCTCAAGGAAACCTACAACTTTTAATAAGACAATCACTTGAATCTTGATAAGGACACTTTTCAACTTAAAAGCTTGTTTTCTTGATTCAATCCTCCTAAAAACCAATTAATTGTTTAAGGTATTGATATTTTTTTAGAGATGTTGTTTTATACAAGTTAAAACACTATTCAAAACACTTGATGATCCAAATCTCAACTCAGCTCAAAAGATTGTTATAGGACTATATTAGGCCAGTTAGGTCTTAATAAAAAGGTTTTTAGCTCTTGAATATTCTATATAACCTTTAGAGTGATATTTCAATGATTATAGGTTATTCATATTATTAAGAAACCAATCTTGATTTTATTGGTTTCTTAAAAGATAGAATCAAAGATAATTTTGTTCTTTAGGCCTATGTAGGCCTAATTCAACCTTCTTGCTTGGTCTGACCTTATGCATTCAAAAAATTAATTTAAACACCTTGACACTACCCTGAAACCCCTATATACAATATATGGATTCAATGAATAGGGCTAAACAATAGATTCTATCTTTTTTTTTTGTACCTTCTCAATTAACACCTACATGATTCCAAAATACATTAAAATTTTTGTTAATCCACAAGACCTATTTCAACTTAGAACCATGTGTAATATTTGGAAAACACTCTCTAGTAGCTTCACACATAGTTTTGGAAAATTTCATTTGTTAAAACTAAAGTTATGGACCTTTTTCTCTTCAAGAACCCTATTCTAGGGTTTCATAGAACACACATAAGCCAAAAGCTTCTTAAGGATAGTTTATAAAGTATATGGATTCTATAAATGTTTTAAAACCTATAAAAATATCTTAATAACCTAATATCATTTCTCAAATATTATAAAAAAACTCATGTAATCCTTTTAACATGATTCAAGAGACTCTAATTGATTGTTGATACAAAAAATAGGGCTTTAAAGGGTTTCAATGAGAAAAGATTCAATTTGAGTGCAAATGAAATTAAAAATTTAATGTATATTAATAATTCATATAAATATATCATGAATAAACTTATCTTAATTAAAAATATACCTTTGTTTATAATAAAAGTACAAAGACCCCTATTATGAACTAGTAGATTGTTACTAGCTATCACAATCATAGAAGTTTTGTCCTTTTGTGATTGTCTTCATCTTTGAATACCTCCTCATTTGTATGTTATATGTGTATATTGTATTTAGAGACTTCACCAAGATTGGAATGACAAATTTTGGTTGAGATTTTCATTCAACCACTCAAACTTAAGATAGATTAGATGTCAACATAATCTTTTGTCCTTTACATAGCACATTTTGTTCAAGTTGAGTGTCATGGTCTGCTGTCACTTGTTGTATAATTTTTAATAATTTACATATTAATATTGGATGAAAGAAGGATGATGTTCTTTACATGAAATATTCTAGTATTATTTTTTGGGTTTTCATTTTTGGTGTTGGTTAATAAATTTATGAATAATAGTTGATTTATTGTGCATCCGTATTGATGAAAATTTGTGTATAATGTTACTACTATGTCAAATGTTTTATAAAGGGTATGGCCTAATGACTTTCTTGCATACATTGGTATGCCATTTATAGGGAGAAGTTATCCCAAGTCACCAACAAGTATAACTAAGCAACCTCCAAAGGATTTGTTGTTATGTTGAGGAAATGCCTCGCACAATAAGCTATTTATATTAATGAGCATATTTATGCCTATGAATCACATTTAATCAATAAGCACATATTTAAAGTGTCTTATTTATTCTTGAGAATTTTTTAGCATTTTTATTTCTAGTGCATTCATTCTATGGATAGGAATGTGGATGCTTTAATGTATTGTTGATGCATTTATGTTAAATGTTGAGATACTAGTTAGAGTGAGGATAAGTGGGGGAGAATTGATTATCCCTGCAAGTCCATTAAGGATATATTTAATGTTTCTAATTAGGTAGGATTTAATTTTACATTTTTATCTTTGTATAATCATCCTAAGTGGTGGATCCTTATTTTTTTGGACATGGTGCAGAAAATGTTAAAGGTAATTTATTGGTTACCTTATAACTCATTTGGCAGTGTCTCACTTGTGCAATCTGCATATGTATTATGGTTGGCTACACATTGATAATCTATAAATTATGGTGCCATTATGTGTAGTTTGAGTAGTACTTCAAAATTAATCCACTTGTGGTTGGTGTCAAAGTCATGAAGCCCAATCTTGTCTATGTCATCTATGTTACTGTTGCAACTGGTTTGTGAGTGTCAGATTGTGGTGTTCTTCCACCAACAAAACATAGGTGGCCTGAAAGAGTCAAATATATTTAGGTAAAATTTGTGATTCAACCACAACACCTTCCTAGCCAACACCATAATAATGTTTATCACATGAAATATATATCCACCCTTGACCTCTTTTTGTGGGCATGCTCAAGCACCCCTTTCTCCTTTTAAAATAGGGGTCTCTAAGCCATATATCCTATGGTTTTGATTGTGTGCTTTTCATCATTGTTATTAGAAAAGTATATAAATGGACTAAATATATATAAGTATGATCGAAGTGTTAATAATTTTTGTTGAGGTTTTATGCAACATGAAGAGGGAGGGAGTAAGCATGCTACTATTGTTTTCCAAATAAGGGATTCGACCAAGGAACTAAAATGAATGCTTAAATTCCACTAGCCATCACCATTGATCTTGAATACAATATGCCAAATATAATAAATATTTCAAATATTTCATCAACCATAATATACCCTATCCGAAATGTGATGTGTTGCAGTATGAGTTGTGCAACATAATATTGGGCTTCCACGTGCCTTATTTTTTGACACACTTGTACCATATCTGAAAATAAGCATATCCACATTAAAAAATAATTAGTTTCCATATATCAATAGGTATATTAATGATATGATATGAATATTATATATATATATATATATATATATATATATATATATATATATATATATGATAATATAAATATTAATATTAATTATATGATATTTGTAATAATTATAGTATAATAATTTTGCATAAATAAGTAAATATATATAATATTAATATGTTATAATATAATACATCAAAATATAATAATAATAATAATAATAATAATAATAATAATAATAATAATAATAATAATAATAATAATAATAATAATAATATCTTGGGTAATTAATTAAAAATATAGAGTCTTTATTAAAACCTAATTACCATCCAATAATGTTCCCCAAATGAAATGCTCTTTTGAGAAGCAAATTATGTTTTATGACATGAAGCAATTGAGACTTGGAAGAAAGGTAGACAAGTTGAAGTAGCTTGATGAAAGATCTGGACATGTTAGGGTAGGTTGATAACATGTATCACTCAAGTTATTGCTTTGGATGGATTGTAGAATAATGCCATAGATAAATGATTTCCATGTTTAGTGGGTAGAATATGGTGCCATCCATTTTGCTATGTTACCATGCTTATCACTTCTAATTGATTTCCAATGTCTATGAATATTTAATGAGGAGTGGGTTGTACATCAATTCAATGGCCACTATTGAGATTCTATAAACTAAAAACCTTGTGTGTTCCTTCATATGACATGGCAATGAGTTGCACGAGGAGGAGACATTTTATTTCTAGAAGAGTTTGAGTAATGATGAAGTGGTGGGGAAAATCTAGGTAATGCAAAACATGCAAGTGGTGAAATATTTCAAGGTAATTTTGGTGGTGATGGTAATAGGGAATGATAGGGTATTTCATGTGATATCAGACACTATAGAGTCCATATCTTATGTCAGACCTAGATTTACATGACTCACATTACAAAGGGTTATGTACCTTGCAAGGTGACAACATCTTTGATTGACCATTTTTTATTGTTAAGGGTGGAAGAGAACATCATGAGCATTGATTTCATTACAATAGTGCTCCACATCTGATGAGTGCCTCAAATTTACATTAAACTAGTGTTAATATGTGAATAAGACATTGAGGTACCAGAGTCTATCTTGCAGCTTACGTTCATCCATGTTGCAAATATATCAACATCTTGAGTAATTAAATTAATTTTATAGGCCTTAGAAGAAAGGATAAGGTGATAAATAACATGCAAATGGTAAAAGATTTCAATGTGTGCTAGTTAGTGACAGTGAGTGGCAATGACAGTCTATTACAACATATTGAATAACAAACCTAGATTTAGGGTAACTTTTAGATTTACATGACCAATAACCATTGAAAAGGGGTCCATAGCTTGCAAAGTGACAATATTAATGTATTGACTTGTAATATTGGATAAATTAAGTGAATATTAAACACATTTGATATTAGAAGTTGTTACAATTTACTCTTTATACAATATTTTTAATACAATACTATATATACTAAATTTAGTATATTATATTATATAATATATATTATAAAACTATTATTTTAAAATATATAGTATAATAAATATTATATATTATAATAGTATAGTATATACCATCAAATTTTACTAGTTGTTCATGGATGGGCGATATTGATGGGATGTCTAGACTATACTAGAAGGATGCCACTTGTCGGGTCATATTCTTCTCAATTCAATAAATAAATATACGCTAGTCATTTTAGCAAGGCGAGGTGAAACTAACAGTTAGATTCAGTGTCAAACAACCAAAAGATTCTCTCTAACTATACTATGTGGGAAGACTCAAATGAATATCAGAAGTGCTTAACAAAGAAACAAGGTGTTTATGTTGGAGAGAAGATCAGTTCAATAATTACGGATGTTATTGGTAATGTTGTATTTTCAAACTTCACATAACTAAGTAGTTAAAATTAAAAAATAGGGACAATCTAATAGGTTCAAGGCCCAATAGCATTTCTTGTATAGCATTTATGGCAATCCAGCTTGATTCTTGTACCTTATATTGAACAAACCCTGCGAGATTCATAAATTGAATTTTCTAAACAAAACAGTCGGAGTTCCAGTGCCACAACAAATCAATATGTTGATTAATGTTTTGATTTAATGATAAGGGTAAGGCACAAAATCAATACACCAATGGAGTGTTGTGCAAAACAAATACAATACTCTGGACTTTTTATTACATTAAATGACAATCTTAGTATTAAGTACACTAAACCATAGAATAAATTAGATGGTAAGAAGTAGCTTATTAAGCAGGGCATTGGAAGACTAGAGGAGGGTTCTTCCCACAGGCAACAACAAGCTCGATAGCCAATGGAAGAAGTATATTGACATTCAAAAGCTTAGCCCTAATTGTTGTACACAAACACAGTGCTACCTCTAATGCCAAAACATTTTCCAACACAGGGCAATAGTGGTTTGCAACTGGATTTCCTATGCCTATGCTTATAATCCCACCAAGCACATCAACACAAGATCCCAGCTTCACAACATCAAGTGGACATTTTACAGCGAGAGTGGTAGGAGAAGCCCATGCCATTATAGTGGCATGGTGGTTGCCACTTCAATCATAACAATGAGCTGCACTGTTACTGACTTTCTCATGCTGAACATCTTGTATTTTGAGCAGATTCAATCAGCCCAATACAATTGAAAAAATATGTTGCTCGTTGAAGAATATGGAATGAGTGAGTGGGTATTTATAGTTGAAAAATATGGAATGAGTAAGTGGGTATTGACGTGCATAGTTTGCATAGTTGGGTGAGTGGGTATCGGGTGAAGTCTATAATTTCATGTTTTTCTCAGCCTACCATCCAAGCTACAAAGTTTGACTAAATTATGCCTTTTTCCATGTAGTCCATCGACACATGATGAAAATGGAAGATTTGTAAAATGTAAAAGAAAAGCAATCTCGTCAGAGTAATATTTAATTGAAATTTGGTTGTGAATGTTTTAATCATATATTTGAAAAAAAAATGATAATGTGAGAAGAAATATTAAAATGAGAAGTCTAAAATGATGAATAATATAAAATAGAATAAAATATTTTTTTGGGGATCAATATTAGGGTTATATAGGGCCTTTGCCTTTTATTAAAAAACACAAAGTTTTACCAAAAAAAATTGAATTTCAAATATTTATAAAGGAGAAACCGAGGTTCTAATAAGAACAAGGTCAACCAAGTAGCAAGTCCGCAAAATAATAAAAAACAACACCATACCAACAAGCCCAACAAGATAACCAAGGAAATATTACCAATGAAAAGAGCAATCACGAAAATGAAACAAAGAAATTAGTCCATAGCTCATCGTTAATGGGAGATATGATCCACTTGGACAACATTCCTGCTCTTTTTTCCTTTTTTCTTAATTAAATCCTGCCATATGCCTTGATCGGCCTCTAACATGACAAGTTTCTTGTCAGAAGATATAAAATTAGAATTTATATTTGATAACACCTCTTTATTAGAATCAGAAGACTGACTCATGAATTCTCTTCAGTCCTCTTGGAATTGTCAAAGATACATTCTAAACTTTTGCTTAATCCCCCACAACTGATGCTACTTTATCAGCTGGAGTAACTCGATCTTTATCTTTCTTCTCCCCCGATTCTATATTTTCCTAAGTCCCTGAATTCTTAAAAATATCTTTTGCCACCAACTCTTTTTCTAGAAAGCTCCACCGACTGGAATTTGGATTCACGCCTTGATTCTTATGCTTTTGAGTATGACCATGGGGGCATGAAGCATGGAGATGCCTTAGGAATTTGTAATTACAACACTTAAATCCAATATATTCATAATTTAGAACTTGAACGTGCTGGGATTGATCAAGTTTAAGATTAATTTTATCCAGTAATCCTTTACTTAGATCAATCTCCACACATATTTGAGCATATGTGCATAAACCTCCTTCAACGCACTCATTATCAAATTTTATGAATGTACCCAAAGTGTTCCCAATCTCTTTGTGCACATACACAAAGTGAAGAGGCAAGTTTGGAAGCCAAACCCATACTAGCATCTTTGGAATTGATAGAGAATTTGGTTCAAAATATTGAAACCATAGAGTAATAAATAATCATGCGCTTCCCCAGAACCATATCCAAATGACATCTCTGATAATCTTTCTCTTCAAGGAAATGAACAATGAAAAATCCCTGAGTGCAAAGGGATATCTCACATTGTTTTGTCCATGTCTCATGTATCCATTGGTATAATGCCATCATTAAAAATAAAAAATAATTAAACCTGCAAATTAATATATCCTTTGCTAAGAATAAAATAAATCTTTAGAAATATTATTTTTTATAATTATTTATTTTTAAATCATCTTAAATTTCAAGATAATTAAAATACAAATTTAACAACAAACAAAAAATACCAAAAATACCGAATTAATATATAATTAAAAATTAAATTAATAATTAAAAAGTTTATTATCTTATAAAATATATTATTATTATTATTATTTTTCAATCATCCTCTTATTTTTCATGGCTGGCATTATTTAATTTTTTTTTTTTTCTTTTAAAATTTCTAATTTAAAAATAAAATGTAATTATATTTTTTAATTATTTAAAAAAAAAAAAAAAAAATCTTTTGCTTTATTTTTTACTTTCTGCGAACAAGAATGTATTATATGAAAATACTTCTATTTAAATTATAGATTAAAAAATTACTAACTAATTATAAATACTTTTTTATCGTGTTTGTATACATCTTCGTTTAATTATCTTGCATGCTTTACATTTAATAATTCTGCCTACGTCATGTTAACAGATTTAGTTCCCTCAAAAAAATCCAACGATCTGATTAAATGATTGGAAATGTATTTTAATCGTCCATTGTGATCATTTTTGAGCTCTGACTGGATGCATTAAACAGTTTTTAAAGTTGTGAATGCTTTTTTTTTATTATTGAATTTTTTTAATATTATAATGTATTATATGCAATACATTTAATATATATACTATTTTTATTAAAAAATATAAAAAAAAATTTATGGATGGATTTTAATATCATTTATGATATGAGTTTTGGTTTCTATATTATTAGGAGAAGACCTTATCATATATCAAATGGAATTATAGACGACTTTATTATAATAAAAGGTTTTGAACTTGAGTTATTGGGTTATAATTTCTTTGGGTATAAACTTGGTAAAATTTCAAATGAATAAGGATATTTTTACGTAGTCTAAATTTAATCTGTACTTAAAATAAGAAAGTAAAACTTTCAACAGGTTTAAAATAATATACCTTATTATCAAATATAACTCTTAAGACAAAATTTAAATATAAGAAATATTTATATAAGTTCAAATAAAAAATAAATATCAAGAGAATAAAAAGTCTAATTAATTGGCCAAAGAACCATGATTATTATGTAAGTTCAAATAAAAATAAAGATAAAAAAAATAAAAAGTTCAATTAATTGATCAAAGAACCATGATTTCTAGCCATATCTATTTGACTCTCTATATCAAATATTTAAAAGGATTTGTATCTTCATAAATAATATAAGAAATAATTATCTTCACTAATCAAATTTTAATTCTTTAAATAAAAATATATATTTCAAATAAAAAAATTAAATAATAAAAAATAAATAAAAATAATATATCTAAATAATAAAATATATAAAATAAATCTTTTTATTTATTGTACATATTTTAAAAAATCATTTTTTTATTTCATAATTATTATTAAAAAATAAAATAAAAAACAATATCTTAAAATTAGTTGATCATATAATTTTAAATGATCTTGCACTAATTATTCCACTATAACATTGCAGACTGATTTTAAGTTTTGCTTATCCGATCATTGCGTCATATCTTATCATTTGCTTACAGTTATTTTTGAGAAACAAACATTTTTGTTTAAAATTATTTTAAGTAGTTTTTTAAAATTATTTATTAATTTGTTGGAATGACTTTTAAAAAATAAAATAAAATAATATAACAATTTTTAATTAATAATAATTAAATATTTTTAATTTATTATAATAATATTTTTTATTTCAACTATAATTTAAATAAAATAAATTATATATTTAAAAAATTTACTTACAAGTTATAATTGACTTGATCTGTCTTTGTGTGTTGAGGTGCATCTTCATTTGATTGTCTTGTTTGCCTTGTATTCAATATTTATAGCCAAGTTATGTAAGCAATTTTAATATGCCAAATTTTTAGAGAACTTAAACACAAAATATAATTGAAACTTTATTATATTCATTTCAAACTTTGAACAGATTTCTGTTTGTAATGTATGAATTTTTTATGTTATTGTATTTTTTAATTAAAATGTGATAAAAATAGGATGTATTTAATGTATGTACATATTTACTGATAATAAATTTATGTGTGTTGTCTAAAATAAAATCATCTGCCTAAAATTAGATATACAATTATATTTACAAAATATTCAAAATGAAAGTTTTAAATTTGTAGCAGTTTGTATTTATTAAGTTAAATATAATCATCTTTTTAAATATTTTAGATTTGTTATAATTTATCTTTATTGTTTAGAAAGTTATGAGTTGAATATGTTCACCTTAAATAATTTATTAGTTTCATTATATATGATTAAATTCAATTTAAAGTAGCATTTAAGTCAATTTAATATCGAAAGCTCTTCATAAAACTATTACTCTTGAAATTGTAAATTGATCGAATCAAAGTAGATTCGAAATTTAAGTTATCTTTAATTTAAATATAAATCTAAATTTAATGTACAACAATTTATATATTTTTAATTTAGTATCAACCTAAAATCAACATAAAGTTAAAAAAATGACATTAGGTTGATTTAAAATTTAAAGTGATTTAATTTTTTTTTAAATGACCTAGTATTTCACATTATCATATGAGTGTAATAATTTAAAATATAATAGACAATATTTTTATTAGAAAAATTATTTGTTAAAATAAAATTTAACATGATCAAAGATGATTACGTCTCAAATGTTAGATAATATTTTTAAGAAACAAAATTATTTGGCATAATCAACTTTAATATGATTGACTATAGTTACATCTCAAATATTGGATGCAACCAATTGATGTCCTTACATATTTCAATGTTCCCTTAATCCTCTTAATTGCTTATATTGGATGATTTGATCAGATAAATGTTAGGAATGATGAAAAGGTATTGCAACCCAAGATTCAGAAGTGTTTACAATAAAACATCACACAAATGAATTTGGAAACAATTGATTGCAAAGAAAAGAAAATAAAGTATTATTCAGAAATAAGATATGCTAATAAAAAGAAAAGACCTTGCATATACAAGCAAGGAAAAATATAAAACTAGCCTAACTAAATAATGTGGAATAAATTCTCACATAGGTCAAACTCACAAAATTATGAAATATATAGATAATACACTAGAAAACATGAAAAGTATATGAAATATATACTCTAACATCCCCCCTCAAGTGAAGTTAGGGGCTAACAAAAGCCAAAAAAATTAGTAAGATATTTACAGTATGAGTCCCAAAAATTAAGCTAGATAAGGTATTCATGTAAATAATATGTATCTATGAAATAAAGAAGAAATATGTCCTCATGAACACCCCTCAAAGATAAATTTTGAAACCCCGAACACGTTACACAACTCAAAGAAATAAGGTTATGCAAAAGGTTTCATGAAGATATTTGCAACCTATTGATGAGTCAGAATGTACTCTAAGCTAAGAACTCCAACCTAAATCTACTAAAAAATGAAGTACATATGTACCTAAATTTGATTGGTCCACTGATGTCCAACTAGGTTGCAAGATATGTGAATTACACTCTAGTTATCACAGTAAAATATAGTGGGTTAATCATGCGTAAAGACAAACTCTATCAACAACTGATGAAGCTAAAGAATCTGTTGACTCACTATAACTATTGCCCTGTACTCAACCTCTATAGATGATAGTGTAATAGATTGTTAATTTTTGTACAACCAAGAAATAGGTGAAGAAACAAGACAAAATATGTATTCAAAAGTGAAATCCTTGTCATTAAGAGATCTACCCAGTCTAAATCACTATATCCAACCAACTAGGTATAACCCCTGATGTAGTGTAATCCAAAATGAGTAGTGCCTTAGAGATATCATAAAATATTTTTGGCATCATGTCAATCATTTTCATGAGGATCATGTCTAAACTTAGATAAAATCCCAACTACAAATGAAATGTTAAGTTGAGTATGGGTCAAATACATATGACTCCTAACCATTTGCCTACACAATTTAGGATTACAAATTGAAGTAGTATAAGAGGTAGTGAGAGTCACTTCAGAATAAAAAGGAGGACTTGGTTTGCAATCAACCATGCCAAAATTGTAAAGAAGATCAAGGTTATACTTCTACTGACTCAAATAAATCCTTGTATCTGACTGTAAAGTATGTAAGCCAAGAAAGAAATATAAAAGATCAAGATCTATCATGTCAAATTGTGTTGAAAGTGACTATTGAATAGTCTAAATTTGAGATGAAAACCTATTTATTAGAAGTAGATCATCAACATACAAGACCAAAATAACAATGTCCTCTTAATACATTGAATATACACTATGGGATCAGAGTGGTAGTGAATAAATATATTAAAGAGAAGAAATAAATCCATCTTCTCATACCAATCTTGAGAGGCTTGCTTGAGACTGTAAAAAGACGTACTAAGTCCAAAAATAAGAAAATAATCATGAATAAACCCAATAGACTAATCCATATAGATTACCTCATATAAGTTTCTATGCAAGAAAGCACTCTTAATGTCCATATGATATAATGGATAACCTTATGATGCAATAAGAGAAATTATAAGGTGAACATAATCTATCTTGGAAATGGGCACAAAAGTCTTAGATTAGTCAATACCTTCAACCTATGAGAATAACTTTGCAATAAGATGTGCATTATACTTGTCAATGGACCCATCAATTGCATACTTGGTACAATAAATCCACTTGTACCTAACCTACTTTATTTCCTCAGAAAGAGTGACCAAATTGTAAGTATGACTCTTCTTCAATGAATAATATTCATCTATCATCACATCATCCCAGTCTTATATCCCATGAGCCTATGAAAAATACTATGTATCCTCAAATAATGCTTGACATAAAATTTCAGTTCCCATACAATGTGCACGATGATTTCAAGTAGGTGGAAGATCCTATATGAAAGGTGTTGCCTCAAAAACTATAATACATTCCCACCTAGCCATAGTGGTAACATCAGTATACATAGAATCCTCATCCTTTATAACCTCCTCAAGAATATTTTAAACTATCTCCTTAAAGAATGCATCCTTGAGAGGAGGTGAATCATCAAAATAAGAAGAAGGCATATAATAAGATGAAGGGTCATGAGATTTGAAATGCTCAGTGAACTACAGTTGTGTTTGAAAATAAATATTATGAGTATTAGGATCTAAAAGATGATAAGATCTCGTGTCCTCATAATACCATACAAAAATCAAAGCTTTTCTCTTCTTGTTTAATGCTTTTATTTTCTTATTTGATACAAATCTCAAAGTAAAGCTCTCAAAGAATTTTAAAAATGAGACATTAGACTTGGTTCCAGACCAAGCCTCCTTTTAGAGTCACATCCTCAAGTGATTGATGTGGTGTGTAGTTGAATGTATTTTACACAATTAACTACCTCTACCTAATATATAGGAGGTGAATCTCATGAATGCATCATGAAGTTATCCATCTCCTTAAAAGTTTGGTTCTTTCATTCTGCTAAGCCATTTTTTTGTGGAGTATGTGTAACAAAATCATGGTGAAAGATAGAATGGGATGCTAAAAAAAAAAAAAAAAAATTCAACTAAATTACTCCACCCTATTATTTGTATGAAGCTTCTTGATGTAATTCAAAGACTATTTCTTGACCAAAGCCTTAAAGAATTTAAATTGAGAAAAGACATCACTCTTATACTTGAGAAAATAAACCCAAGTATACTTTCAAAAATTATCGATGAAAGTAAGTGCATACTTGGCTCTATTGAAAGGAGTAGGAAAAAACATCAAATCACTATGCACAAGATCAAGTGATGAAGAAGCTCTCATAGACATATACTTAGGAAACAAATCATGGTGTTATTTCCTTAATACACAACTAGGTAAAACTCCATCAAGACATGAAACTATAGGAAGACCCTTTACCATAATGTGAATGCTCAACTCCTTTAAATATTTGTAATTTAGATGTCCAAATCTCTCATACCAAAGATGACTCTCATAATATGCATGAGAAACTAAACATGTCTTTATAAGAAGAGCATCATTAAAACCCTCAAAACAATAGATTTGAGAACTATGATCAATAAAAACTTATGCAATAAGTGTGTGGGGTTCTAATAAAGCTCTAACTTCAGCACCATGTGGCATGAAAGTCATTGTCTTACCCTGACCAAAATGACAAACATGATAAACTAAGAATAGATTGGTGGTGATGTGTAGAACATATAATACATCATTGATATGACCAATGTAGAGCTGTATGTCACCCTTTACCTTATCAAAAATAAAGGAAAAATTTTTAACCTCAATGTTGAAAGTAGAACTTAGACTAAGAGATACAGAGGACTCCTTGGAAGAAGTCATATAGTCTGAAGCACCAAAACCTAGAACCCAACTATCTAAAATAGGTAGCTATGATCTCTCAATAACATTAAGTGCTTTCTTATGCTCATGAGATGGAGAAAGGGTGGAGATAGAAATATTATATTTTTTTATGACATCTTCTAAGTCTTGCGTTATCTTGAAATGCCTAGACTCTTCATGACTAGTCCCTCCATAATAGGAGCAAGATATGTTAGACTTATTCTTAGATTTATAAGATGATTTGGGTTTAGATGTGTTAGTGTTGGGATTAGGTGCATTTTGAGATGAATGAGGAGTGTTTTTATTCTTACTCTTAGTTTTTTTCTTATTCTTAGGATGTGATGCAACTAATGCTTTTTAAGAAGTGGAAGACTCAAGGTGAGATAATTTAGATTTCTTCATAGTAAGTCTGTCACAAAATAACTCTAGATTTGGTATTTTGAATACAGAACTTAAGGCATCCTTACTAGAGAAAAAGGTAAAAGCAAATATTTGAAATGGGCCACTCAACTTAAAAAAATCAAGTACACACACTCTTGATCCTTTTTATCTCATCCACTCCCCTTATATTGTGTCAAAAAATGCTTAAACTTAGTGAGGTAGTCTACAATGGAGGAAAAGTCATTCAAATTTAGTAAAGTAAGCTCCACTTCAAGCTACATGGATCGCAAGTGATCTATTTTTCCAAACAAACCGTTTACATAGCCCATATTTTTAATTGAGAATCACACCGATGCAAATGAAACAAAAGATTACCACTCACATAACCCCCAATCAAACCTATACACTCTTCAAACTTACATTGGTGTTAATTTCTTTCAAATTCACATGTAAACTATGGTTGTGTTTTGTTCATTAAAGACCATAATACTTTGTGTTTCATGATTATTTCTATTCAATATTTTCATGTATGGTAATTATGTGTAGTCAAAGGCTCAGAATGATCAATACCAGAATTAGAAGCCAAGCTAATGAAACACTAAAGAGTATAAAAGATGCAAAAGGGTGAATAAAATTAGCACAAAGACAACCCCCCAAAATATTATATTAAGGGTCCCCCCAATTTTCCACTTTATAAAAATAGTGTGTTTTTACAAATTAATGAAACCAATGGTTAGAGAATTAAAAAATATACACTTTAAAAAAAATATAACTCAAATTTGAGTTATAGTTCAAAAGCCTTTGTTTATGGTAGATTTAGATCTGGTGTTACAATGCCAAGCTGAGAAAAAACTAACTCCAAACTTAAATGATGATGCCACACCTCTGTAGACTTCCTCTACCACCTCCTAATGGCTTCTCTCTCCTCAACACAGATCTATAATGACAAAGTAAAAATTTGGTAGATATCTAATTTATAAATCGACAACTTAATAGAGTAAGGCCTTTTCAATATAAAATAATGAAATGGTGATGCCAAAACAAGAGAAAGATGCCTTGTTTCTGCCCTTCCAAATGGAATGCCAAGCTTCAAAAGCAACAAAAGTTTTAAAAACAATAAAATGTTTAAAAATTATTTAAGGAATGGCACCACAAGTAGATCTCCATTCATTCCTCTCTCCTACATTTCCTCTCCACCTTTCCTCAAGGATAAAACTACATACTTTCTTCAAACCTTCAAGAAATGCCAGATCTGTAAGAGGGAAAAAAAGGTTGAGAAAATATGATAAGAGAAGAAGTAGCAACAAGAATTTGTTTTGAAGGAAAATGCAACAATGTAGATGGAAAAAATATCTCAAAGCTCTAGTACCATGTTAGGAGTGATGAACAAACATTCCAACCTAAGATTAAGAATTTTTTAAAACAAAACATCACACAAATGAAGTAGTAGATCATTGTTTGAAAAGTAATGTAATTTAAGTGTTATTCATAAATAAGATATGTTAATACAAAGAAAAACCCTTACATATGTAGGCAAAGCAAAGTATAGAACTAGCCTAACTAGTTAATGTGGGATAATCCTCATATAAGACAAAATCACAAAAATATGAAATAATTAGCTAATACTGTAATAAATGTGAGAAATACATAAAATACATACCCTAACAATAAAGATGCAGATCAAAAAATCAAAGTGCTTCCTGGAAAATAAAAAATAGATACAAATATATATAATAGGCCAAAGCTTATTTCTATCACTAAATAGATCTTTTGATTGTATTATACATTTATTTTTATGCTTACTTAAATTTAATTATTTCATTAGAATATAATTTTGACACAATGCATAGTTTTTGTAATTGTCTATCATTGATTAAAATAAGGTGTTTTTAATATTTTTAAAAATTTATGATGGCTTCTAATCTTTCTCTTAGCTCTTGACAATTATTATAATATTTTTATCAATTATCATTATATATTTTTTATTATAATTTATTATTATCGAGAGTTTCTTTTAAAAAAAAATATTTTAACATTCTATACAATCTAAAAAATTAGTATACAGTCTTCAAAACTTTATGTAATCTTTTGTGTAGAGTGCATTTAATAGTTTTTGTTAAGTTATGTGTCAATAAGATTCTACTTTGAATTGAATTTATTGATATTTTTTAGAATTATAATTTAATTTAAATTTACTTAACATTATGTATGTTTATAAATAAATAAACATAAAAAACTTATCTATTCTTCATATAAATCTATTGAGCACCTATAAGTATTTTATAGAAAATGAAGTATTCATCGAAATATTTTTTTAAGCATATACATTTATGTTTAGACATACACAAGATTAAGAAATCGGTCTACATGTTTTAGAATTTTTTCAATTATTAAAGTTTTGTGTTTTTGATATTTTTATTTAGAAGTTTATAAAATATCAAGATAGTTTGATTATTTTATAGTTTAAGAAAAATCCAACTTATTAATATATTTAGATTGAGATTTTTTTACTTCAAATTAATTAAAAAATGATAAATTTAAGTTAATATCTACCAAATAGTATGAAAATAAATTGAATTAAAATATTTATAATTATTATACAAATAATAAAAACTAAAAATAATGAAAACAAACTCTAAAAAATTAATTTATTAGAAAAAATTAAAATAAATTATATAATTATATATATAAGAAGCTAGAAGTAAATAATAAAAATATTTCAATTGTATTAACTAAGATTAAAAGAATATTATTATTAAAAAAAAAAATCATAAAAAGTAGTCACTCTTAAAGTTTTCTGATTTATAAAGATTATTATTATAAAAAGAGCAATCATAAAAATGTAGTCACTCTTAAAGTTTTAGAATTTATAAAGAACATTATTATATAAAAGAACAATCATAAAAAAATAGTCACTCTTAAAATTTTCAGATTTACGAAAATTATTAGTATAAAAAGAACAATCTTAAAAAAGTAGTCACTCTTAAAGTTTTAAGATTTATAAAAAATATTATTATATAAAGAACAATCATAAAAAATAATCACTTTAAATTTTTTTGGATTTATATAAATTAAATAGTTTTTTATTAATTATAATTAAAAACACATTATAATAAAAAACTTTTAAAATAAAAATAAAAAAGAACAATTATAAAAATAGTCACTCTTAAAGTTTTTGAATTTATATAAATTAAATAGTCTCGTTTTGATTATGGTTAGAATATTATAATAAAAAAATAAATAAATAAAATTAGTCATTTTTAAAATTCAATCTTCTCGAATTTATACAAATTAGAAAAACAATCAAGCACTTAAAGAAAGGGAACTGAGATATAATTATAACAAATACAAATATAAAAAAATATTACTTTCTACTCATTTTATACATACAATATAAAGCTGCTTTGTTCATAGAAAGTAGAACTATATAAACAAATACAACAGACTTGAAATCTTGTTACACCAAATGACCTCGAACAACATACAAATTCATATAACTGGAAAACTTAGTATTAACACTAAACCATAGAATAGCTGAAATAGTAAGAGGGTTCTTCCCGCAGGCAACAACAAACTCCAGAGCCAATGGTAGAAGTATATTGGGGTTCTAAAGCTTAGCCCTAATTGTTGTACACAAACACAGTGCTGCCTCTAATGCCAAAATATTTTCCAACACAGGGCAGCACTGGTTTACAACTGAATTTCCTATGCCTATGTTTATAATCCCACCATGCACATCAACATAGGCTTCCAACTTCACAGCATCAAGTGGACATTTTGCAGCCAGAGCAGTAGGAGAAGTCTATGCCATTATAAGTGGCATGGCGGTTTTCACTTGAATCATAACAATGGGCAGCACTGTAACTGACTTTATCACGCTGAACATCTTGTATTCTGAGCAGATTCAATCATGGAAATACAGTTGAAAAAATATGTTGCTGTAATTTTATGGTTGATAAATATGGAATGAATAATTGGGTATTTTGTTGGAAAATGGTACTCTAGCCCACCTATTTGCATTTAATTTTCACAGCTACATAATCCGTGCAGATATGTCACCGAAGATCAAATCTTCATCTAACTCCATCTACGTTAATGCATTTACTGTTGTTGGTATAGCTCATTGCTTGAACAGACTTTCTAGGGGTTTACATTGAATGCTATTAAAGGTAGTCGATGTATTGTGTTTTTGCAATGGTTGCCAGGAGCAACGCAGCTCTGTCCAATCCATTCCAGCCAGTAGTGCTGTAATAACATGAATGTCTAGCGGTGAATGGCGAGCACCAAGGCAGCTCTGCCCAATTCTGAAAGCCTGAAGGCTGTGTGTTTAATCTGTGAGCTGTAGCTCTTTGTTTTCCTTAATGAAAATAGTTTCATTTTAATTGTCTTTTATGTTTGGCTCAAATCAGTGTATCTTGTGTTGTTTGATGTCTGTGTTTTTCATATTAAATCATGGGCTGTAGTTTAGTTTCCAACAAGTGGTATCAGAGCCGAAGGTTGCTCAGTGGATTGTTCAGTGATCTATTTTGCCCTGTATTGGTATAACTTTTGCCCATGCTATTGTCTGTTGATGCAGAGTGTTTTTGTTCGCAAGCCAAAGATTGTCTGAGCCGTAGCTCGTGGCCATCAGTAGCGCTGGCCCTATCTATGTTTGTCTTAGCCAGGTTTGCCTGTTTGTTACCCTTGTTTGTCTGTCAACCAAAAGGTGGCCAAGCCTAGTCTTTTTAAAGCCGAAGCTTTAAACAACAAGCATCATGCCAAGCTACCGTAGAAGCATTGTGTCAAGGCACAGAGCGTTTTAAAAAAAAAGCAAAAAAAACAACAAAACCAAACAAAACAAGAAGAATGCAGAGAGATTGTGAATGCGGTAGCATTCCATTTCGTGTTAAAGTTCTCTATATTGTTGAGGAATTTGTATGCAATCACAATAGAATGAGCGTAGGTCAGTCAGACCGTGGTAGTGTGTGGAAGCATTTTAATATGCGCTGTTAATCCTATGGATCGTCCCAACCAGTTCTTAGCCAAAAGTCTGCTTGTCCAAGAATTCGCTCAAAGGCAAGTCTCATATCATGCCATTTCCAGTCTCTGCAGAAGCGTCAAACGTTGCATTTAGTCAGGTTCTTGCAAAGTGCTTGTGAAAAGAATCGTATAAGGAGAATCTAAGACCGTCGAAGTCTCGATTTATCTATTCTTGTGTTCTTGTCGTTTGATCCTACTTATCATACCACGTAATATCGAGGCCGAGCCCATAAATGGCAGCAAAGTAGTGGCCACGCAAGCAAAAAATTAAAACAAAAGAAAAAGAAAAAATTGAAGAAAGAGTAGTGTAAAAGCCAAAGGAGTCTCCAGTGAGAAGTAGTTTTCAGGTTTGTAGCCAAAAAGGGTAGAAAGAGAACGTGTTTCAAGAAAGTCCTGATCCCGTGAAGTTGATTAGCACTCGCTAGAGACAAAGTTGTTCAAGATCGCTGAAGCGTAATCGAGACAGTAAGAGCCAATCAATATGGGAGAGCACAGGGTGCAGTTTGTCAATCAAGTCTATATGGAGGCACAGGTTGTATTTCATTAAGTGTTCAAGGAGTAGCTGCAGTGCTGATCGATTAGTTTGTGAAAAAATGTTTTCAAAATGTTACGCAAAATTTTTGAGCAAGGTCTTAAAAATCTGAAGTTTGCAAGTAAAGTATATAATTTCGTGTTTTGTTTGGTCTACCGTTCAAACTAGGAAGTTTGATGAAATGATGCGTTTAATCGCAATAAAAAAGGAGATTAGAAAGTCCAATGATTTTGCCATGGAGCCCAAGGCCACATGATGAAAATGGCAGATTTGTGGAATTGATAATAAAACAAATTACATCAGAGTAATATTTAATAAAAATTTGGTTTTGAACGTTTTAATTATATGTTCGAAAATATGATAATGAGAGAAGGGATTACAGATTTATTGTACTTGTTAAAGTAGGTTTCATTCCTTTGTAATTATTCTTAAGATTTTAAAAAATATCATTTCTTAAATTTTTTTAAAAAATAATTAGTATTATAATAATTATAAAGTAAAAATAAAATTTAACAAATCAAATTGAAACTTAGATTCTATTTGAAGTAAAATTTAATTTGTAAATTGAAACTATGATTCTTTTTATGAAGTAGAATGCATTATATGATAATCTATTGATGTGTAGTTTAAAATTTCGAAGGCCATAATTTTTTATCTGTGTTTTTATTTGAGTTTCCATTTACATCAAAAACACTATGTCACGAAGCTAAATTCAACCATAACCCTTCTTATTGGAATATAGACATTTTAAGAACTTTTTGGAAGCCATATGTGACCATATAAAGTTATGAAAAGATATTTTAATATATTTTTTCAATTTTTTGAAATACTGAATTTTTTTATTTGGACATGAATTTTATTTCAAATTCATCTAATAGGTTAATTTTAGAATAATAATGTCTGTGGAAAATCTTAGGCCCATCCAAACATACATGCGATAATTACTAAAAATATTAGTTGAAAATTTTTCTACAAGATGAAAGTTACTAAAAATATCATTTTTCTAAAAAATGCATGGGTCAACTAGCTTTAGGTAATTTAGGTGGTTTTTAATTTATTTGTATGTTTTAATTATGGATGTCAACTCTAATTTAGAGTTCAGATTTATTTAAAGACTCTTTATATATATATTTTATTCATTCAATGAGAATCAATATAGAAGTTTGCTAAATCATAGAATTTATGAATTTATACCTATTGCTTTTATTTCATAGTAAGTCAATGTTTTATCATCTGGTATTAGTGTAAGTTTAAATATTATAAGTGTAAGGGATGGTAAGAGGACAAGTACAAGGAATAATTGTTCAAATGAATAGGACTATGCAAGATTTACATAGGTAAGTATAAAAATTAACTGCAATTATCACAAATAAAAAATAAAGGTAAGAGGAAGATGAAATCAAAGATTCAATGCAGATCATGAAGAAGAAACTCATCAAGAAGAGTAAAAAAAAGAACATCCACCATCAATGGAAGAAAGTATGGTTCAAGCTTTAGACCCTAGGAATGAAAGAATCAAAGTTGATATTCTAGTTTATGAAGGTAGTTTAAAACTAGAGGAGTTGATAGATTGGATGAATAGTATAGATAAGTTTTTAGAATGAAAAAATATGAGAGAAGACAAGAAAGTAAATTTTTCATGCATGAAAATGAAGGGTCATGTAATGAATTAATAGTATCACCTGTAGAAAGAGATACATAGAAAGGGTAAGGAAAAGATAAACACATGGAATAGGATGGAGAAGAACATGAGAGAGAAATTTCTTCATGTGAATTATGTAGAAACCCTATACAAATGATTATAGAATTTAAGATAAAAATATCACAATATATAAGAGTATATTGATGAATTATACAAGCTTTTCATATGAGTGGAGAATGATGGAATACAAATATAGATGGTTACAAGGTATATAAATAGTTTAATGTTTTATATTCAAGATGAATTAAGCATGCATAGAATACTTTGCATGGAGGAGGATTATCAATTAACTTGGAATGCAAAAAAAAAAAAGTAGATAGAATTTTAAAAGATCATATGGACCAAGAAGAGGATAAACCCCTCTAGAAAGAGACCAAGGTGGGTTCAATACCAATAGAGATTGGTTTAATCTCACTAAAGGAGAATCATCACATGATGTAGAAACAAAAGAAGATAATAGATAAAGTTTGCAATACCAAAAAATAGGAAGAGGATTTTAGAGAGAATGAGGCTATGGTGGTACTAAAGGATGGTTCCTAAATTGACATAAATCTTACATTTGTTAAAAATGTGGAGAATAAGCACATAAATTATTTGTGTGTCCAGATTATCAAGAATAATAAAGGATACAAGAGGATTACCCAAGAGTGATGATGATGATCCATTTGGTTTTAATATTTTTTTACCATTCATTTAGATGGCAACCAACAATTGTTTGTAGCATGGAATTATGAAGAGGAAAGGAAATTTATCTAAATACCACAATAGATAAAAGAACTATATTTGTCTAAACTAATTATAGGATGATTCAAATTATTTTTATGATTAAATTCCTTTTAAAATGGGTTGTGAGAAACTATATATTTATAGATATTATCTAGACATTGATCAAAAGATGGAAAACCATGCCATAATTGATCTATATGAGAAACTTCTATTTTAAGTCAAGGCTTCTAGGCAAAAAATTTAGGAATTTTAACTTTGATATTATTACATTTATTCTCTTCAATTTTCTTTAGGACCCCTATATTTAACCTCATGTGATTATGATGCAGTAATGGTTCATCATTGAAGGCATAAAATAGGCAACAAAGGACATATCTACTTAATGCTAACCCCAAAAAACTAATAAGATGAAAGGGCTCAACATCAAAAACTAGTAAAGGGAGAGTGATGTAGGATATTTTATTTTTCTCACTTTCTTATCTTGACTTAGATCGTGTTTGCATTTTCTCATTGTTAGCATGTATTTTATTTTATTTTTAGGAGGGTACTTACTCCCATATCTTGGCCACATGAAAGTAAGAGATGTAAGGGCTCATCACCAAAGACCAAGACATGTGAGTAAGGTGACCTAGGTAAAGCATGCTAGATCTTAGATTAGGAAGAACCATAATGAAAATCATCCATAATAAATATTACCAAATAAGGTTTTCTATAGATTAGCCTATACATAGACTGAGGAAGTCAACAAACATGTCTGTGAGCCATTATAATTATGGATGATTAGATGTGTATGCTTATGGGATGAATACTCCTTTAAGGTTTTTTTTTGATGTGTATGACTATGTGATAATGTCACAAGAGAGTGCTAATTAATTTCTCAATGTGATTTTCAAGTATTGATCAAGTGAGTATGAACTTAGAATTGATTTGTATTTATAACTATCTCTTTGATATTTATCCCTATGAGTGACCCATGAAACATGTCTAGGTTGATATAATTAAGACTTTCCCAGGTACAAAATAACCATTGAGTGTTCTTGGACACTACCGACAAAGGTAGACACATGTATATAAGTTACAACTTTTTGGTCCTATTGTTTGTACTACCTTGGGACTTGAAAATATTAATTTTAGATATGGATATAGTTTGTTTAGGATTCTAAATAATGCATGCACATACTAGAGAGATATTAAATATGTGTATTTAGTTATTTTAACCTAATTTAGATTAATGAATGTGATTAAATCTAATAGGAAATAAAATAATTGAATATTGATTTATTTAATATTTATATAATATACACAAGTAATCATGAAATTGATCCGAACTATGATACCAATAAAAAATATATATATTATTAAATATACAATAAGAGGTAAGAAGGCTCTTATCTTTTTTTCCATGTTTTTCTAGACTATATATGTCTAAATACCATACCTCAATACTATGTGAATGATCTATATTAGGTTTATTCCATTATTTTATCTTCCAATTAGTTTTGTTAGGTTTGGTCAGTATCAATAGTCTATATTGATTTGAAGAGGTCAGTACTAACCCTATACATAGAGAGTTCATATTTTCTTCTAGATTGATGTACCCACATCTACACTTCTTATTTCTACATTTTATCAATTTCATAATTGCATAGATGCACACATATGATCAAACCCTAGTTATGCATAGGTAAACTCCATATAAAATGGTTATATTGGGAAAAAGGGTTGAGTTCATATGATCTTGGTCATTTCTCATTAACTGACCATATATTTTATAAGTATGAAATTGAATGATAACTATTTTCCATTCCATTAATTTTTTTTTTTTTTTTTTTTTTTATGTGGATGAAATAGTCTCATGTCATGTGAATTTGATATGTGTGTATATGAGTACACACCTAAACATGATCATAAATACTTGATTATATGATTTTTGACCATATTTCAATTTAATTGGATTGTGTACTTAATTATGACCTATCTCCCACTTTGAACTATCCTAAGTACTTGTGTGAACTCATTTATTTCCTATTAGAATCCAACACCTATATTTTTTTTCTATAGCTAAAGACACCCCTAAGCATATGCTAGGATAGATCCTAACCCAAAAGTTGCACATTTCATTAAAGAAAACAATATCTAGTAGGGAAAAAAGTACTGAATTTTCATGTTCCCTATTGGATGTTTATGTCCTTGTTCCTCTAATGGTCAAATTTTAAAATTAAACCATCTATTACTTTTTCATCCATGTTTTTAGGATTCCTTGGTTGGGGTTTCACTTTTTCGATTGCTATAAAGGCACACTTAGATCACTTATTATATCACTTAGAAATTTTATACACATAGGCATACTTACACTATTACACATTGAATAAATCTTCTATTTTCTTCCCATTTCTTGTTCTAATCAATTGAAGTAGTCATCAACCAAGTTTAAATCCAATTTTATTAGAACCAAAGAAAAACATGATGAATTCTTCAAGTAATCCATAGATACATTAATTTAGTCAAATGAAAATAATTTCATAAAGCACTCTAAGTGGGAGAAATAGATGAGTTTGAGTTATCTATTTGAAGTATTGGATATTTAGTAACATTCATTCATCATGGAGGTGATTGGGATTAGCTAAACCCATTACACTTCCATAATTTTCTATTTATAAATTATTAATCATTGCAATCCCTATTAGGGTTTTAACCTTTGAGAATATATTTTTAGGGTTTTCACACAGTTACGATGGTCATATATGTACATATAGACCTAATTCAAGATGTTTCAACTGATCAATACTTAAGTTATACTTTTATGTAAAAGTTAGGATTGACCAATTTGGGTCAGGAGTGGAAATTATTCATGATTATCTTCACCTTCAATAAAAACTTCAAGGCACATACAGAGTATACTCTTATTTTATTTTTTAACTTTTTTTCAATCAACATAGTCAAATTTGAGACAAAAATAGGTAAGTTCTATTATTTCATTTCATAGTTATTATTATTTCAATCATTTACACTTATTGAATTTAATCTTTTACATTTATTTTACTTGTCATAATTTAATTTATACCATTCCTTTATATTCCATTTAATATATAAAAATTAGGGTTAGTTCACATATTATCCCAATTTTGATAATTTTTTTAACCTAAGTTATTCACACACTTTTATTTCTTCAACATTTTTGTCCTAGGGTTCTAATAAATTTTTAAATATTTGACATGAAAAGAATCATATGTTGACATTGGATCTAAATATAATAGTAAAATAACTTGTTCTTATTCTTGAATCTAATATATCAATAATTAGTTCACTTTTGGTATGGTTGAGGTGATAAAATCACAAAATATTGCCAAGTTTATAGGTTGGACATGATTAAATAAGCCAACCACACCATATTTATAGTGTGAGTTGACTTGGTTCACTCAAACTCACTAATTTATAAGTATGATTGTGTTTCATGGTTGAAATAATATAAACTACTAGAGAAACTCACCTTTAGCTCCAAAACTGGGGGCAAGTTTTATCCTTGAATATATATATATATATATATATATATATATATATATATATATATATATATATATATATATATATATATATATATATATATATATATATATATATATATATATATATATATGATTAACATTGAAATAGAGCAAGCTATAGTAGTAAACATGTGTATCGATGCAATTACCTTGACTTTTGTAATTTTGATTTCAAATTATGAGAGATGTATCATTATGAAGCATTAGAGATGATGCTATGACAAGTGTGTGTGTGTGTGTGTGTGTGTGTGTGTGTGTGTGTGTGTGTGTGTGTGTGTGTGTGTGTGTGTGTGTGTGTGTGTGTACACACACACACACTTGTCATAACATCATCTCTAATGCTTCATAATGATACATCTTTCATAATTTTAAATCAAATTTACAAAAGTCAAGGTAGTTGCATCGATACACAAGTGTAATCCTATAGCTTGCTCTATTTAAAAGTCAATCATTCCAATGCTTTAAATTTCATATTATATGCAGTTATTGTATACTATAACATACTCTTGGTTTTAGGTTAGTCACCAACAAAGCACTCAAGAGGGACTCATTAAAAGGCAAGCTATGTTTTACACACCTAGGTACACATTTATTTTTCTTTAAACTAGTAATTTCATTATTAGATTAAAGGGAAGGAAAATGTAAACACTATTTTTAAATTATATATCACCATAGGCTTATACACATGGAAAATACATATCATGGAGTTAGATTGAGCATATAGACCTTTCCCACTATTGAAAAGATTATATACATGATCTCTTTGTGATAAATTACTTATTTATTCATCTGATCAATGCTATTTTTGATGATTCAAACCTTATAACATACCCGAATGCTCTAAACCTAATTATCTCATATCTCTAAAAGTTCTAGACCTATACCTATTTTTCAATTACCTGGATACTTACATCCTAATCTGATGCCTGCATCCACATAAGTTTCCTTTATTAATGTAAGTGCCCAGTGCCTTAATGTCATCTAATTTACAAATGAAACATATTTCTATGGTCAACCTAAGTGCTTTAATGTGAGATATTATTCAAAAGAATTGGCATAAATACAAGTTTAATCCTCATTAATTCCTCACCTAGTAACTTTTTATCTCTCAAAAGGCAACTTACCAAAAATACTTATTCAAGCACTTAATTTAGCATAACTTTCATAATTTATCCTATTTATATATCAGTCATAGGGACAACACACATACAAGTCTATTATACTAAAAGAGCATCTCATGAGCCATATTTGCCAAGTTACAAGCTAGGTCACTGTATCTACTTATTTATCACACATTTTAAGACACACACACAAGTCAACATATAGGGTACAATTACATAAGTATGCGGCCCTATTTAGAGTATTGGCTATGTAGGTAGTACCTATTAACATAGGGTTTTTGAGGAAAAATGACACCATATGCCCACTAACCCATTTTTATCATAACCACTACAAAGATGAAGAACTCAATTTTTATCATTTGACAAGAAGTGACCATCTATGAACCATATCTGAATGTGCCAAAACAAAGGTGACTTAGAACCCATAATCATGTTGGTGGTCACATCTAGTTTTAGTAAGTATTTCATATTATATACTACATGCAAGTCAAATAGAAACATCAACATAATCATCCCAAGTTAACATAAGTGTCTACAGTTATAGAAGTATGATTTTAAAAATTAGGCAACTAATCTAGATCTAATTTTAGTCTATTCCCTTCCTATTTCTAGAACAAGATCTGTATTATCATTAAAACAATCTAAGTATCTTATTTTCATTATAATTAAAATTCATAACATAGTTGTAATTTATATTTCTAGCATATCTCAACATAATAAATTCAATATATGTTTATCTCAGTTTGAAAATTAATTGTCTTGCTATAGAGATAGTATACCATCCTTATCCCCTAGGCTACCTCTACCCCTTTAACCTTAGATTCTCCAATCTAGGTTAAATAATTAGATGTTTTATCTAGGTTGTTGGGATTTAAACAAAGATTGTCAAAGAGATTCATTCACTTTGCCAAAAAATGAACATGATCATATATTACACAATAGGATATGATATGTTATCATTCATGGATGGATTTTCAAGATATAATAAATTCAAAATTAATCCTATAAAAAAAAAATTTTATTTATTACACATTAGGTAATATTTTTCTACACAATCATCCCTTTTGTATTAAATAATGTTAAAGATAATTATAAACATGATATGATGCATATTTTTCATGATTACATACACAAAGTAGTGGAATACTATGAAAATGATTTATTGGCTAAATTTAAACAATGAGAAAATCATGTCATTAATTTACACCAAAATATTGAGAGTTTATGTAAATAGAACGTACACTTAAATCCATATAAGTGTGTCTTTTGGGTGTCACTTATGGAAATTTATTAGGATATATAATATTTAAATGAGTAATTAAAGTTGATTTTAAAAAGGTATAATTTATTTTAGACATGCCTCCACCAAAGGGGCCAAAATAATTATGATCTCTACTAGGAAAAAATAAGGAAATTCGACATTTTATGGCTCAAATTGTAGATCAAAAAATAACCTTTTACATTATTTTAAAAATAGGGTACAATGTTTGGATGGGATGAAAATTATCAAAAAGGTTTTCTTACTATCAATGAATATTTATTGAAACCACCCATTCTCATGATACCTATTCCTAATAGGCCCCACTATTATATATTTTGCTACAAATCATCCCTTATGGGATTTATTGGAACATTATGATAATGATAATAAGGAACATGAAATGTATTAAATTATTTATAATTTGATTTATTATAAAATAATTATAGTTCCATGGAAAAATTATGCCTTGCATTGGTTTTTACAACACAAAAATTACAACATTACATGTTAAACATTGAACCATAACTTGTCATAAAAGTGGATCCTCTAAGATTTAAAGTGTATAAATAAAATTCATGAATGTGTATTGATAAATGGGTCATGTTATTCACATAATTTTAAATAAAATTTATTTCAAATGAATAATTAAAATTCCATGTTTGTAGATCACCTAGAGATAGTTGCATTACAATATACATTACCAATCAATGATACATTTAGAGATGATTTCACTTGTTATCATATTGATGATTATATTTGGAAAATGTATTTTTATGGATCTAAATACATCATAAGTTTTGGTGCTTTTATAGTTTTCATTACACCTCAAGATCAACCCATGTCATTCACATATCATGTAGGATTTTATTTCATAAATAATGTAGCAGAGTATGAAGCATTAATACCCAGTTCATAATCAACACACACATTGCCTATTAAATCCATAAAATTATTTAGAGATTTCAAATTAATGGTTAATAAAGTATGTGACATATACCAAAAAATAATAAAATCTAATTCCATATAAAGAACTGGTACAATAGTTAATGACATATTTTAAATATTTTCTCATAGAAAGCATCCCTTGAAAAGATAATCAAAATGAAGATGTTGTGGCTCATGTGGATTCACTAATTCCTTTTATATAAATTCTAATCATGCTATTTTTATTATATAATAGTTGGAAAATAATCCAAATTTTTAGCACAAGTGGAAACCTTAGAAATATTATCAGTTACTTGTAGTGTAATTAATTCAGGACACACACACACACACACACACACACACACACACACACACACACACACACACACACACACACACACACACACACACACACACACACACACACACACACACACACACACACACACACACACACACGCATGCATATAATTAATATACAAATATGCAATACTATAAAATGATACATGCAAGGAGAAAAGAAAATTACAATGTGAAGCTATATATTTTGTTCTTATTTATGGGTTTCAAAATGAAAACTTACATGCAATTACTTAGATCCTTAAATTGTGAAGAACTAACTTAGAAATAACTAAAGTACATGACAATGCATGAGGTGGTAATTTTAGTGGTAAATATATGTCTCAAAAATTAATATGAAAAGGTTATTATTGGCCTATAATGGAACAATAATGTCATGAATACATAAAACTTTGTCCTCAATGTCAAAAACATAGTAATATTAATCACACTCCATCATATGAATTACAACCTATTATTTCACTTTGGCCATTTAATCTATAGGGTTTTTATTTGACTTAAAAAATAAATCTAGAATCAATAGGTGGTAACAAGTTCATCATTATTGCTAAATAATACTTAAAATAATGGGTTGAAGCCATACCAAGTTGTGATTCACTAGACGTGAAGATATATTGACACATTCTTTCAAGGTTTTGGGTTCCATCAACTATTGTCATAGATAGTAAATCATATTTTTTAAAAATATAGTTAAGATATTTTATGTAAAATACAAAATTCATCATATATTTTCGACACCATATTATCCATAAGGTAATGGTCAGGAATAAGGTACGAATAAAAATCATGTTAATATATTAATCAAAATAATTACAAAGAATGGAACATATTAGCATAATATGATTATTTATCAAATTTGGAAATATCATATAAGTGTGCATGCATCAAAAAAAGTGATAACATACTCTCTTATTTATGGTACATAAGCTATATTACCACATGAACTATAAATTACTTCCTTGTACATCTCCCTTAAAGATATGATCAAAGATAATGAATATTAGGAAAAGTGATTACTTTAATTATAAATGGTTGAAGGAAAGTATATTTAGGTTATTTAACATACCAAAGATATATCAAAATCACATCAAATGGGCATATAACAAAATGTTCTCAATCAAGAATTTCAAGTGGAGTATATAGTGGTAAAGCAAAATCATAAAAATACAAATACAGATAAGGAAAATAAAGATAAATTTAAACCCAATTGGTTAGGTATATTTGTGATTAGAAAAATAATGGGTACATGGACTTATTGGTTAGCTACATGAGAATTAAAATTGGTGAAAAACCCTATGACCATCATGAAATTGCATAAATATTATACAAAATATAATGACAAATAATTCAAAAAAGTAAAAATATAATTGTACATAAATTCTTCACTATTCCATCATGTTCTTATATTGATTACACATGTGATCGATTAGATCAATTATTCCAATCCCTTGGTTCTTATTGACATTTTGGCCTCTTGGTTATTCTTTTTCAATTTATAGATACATGAACAATCCAAAATAGTGATGTTTTTTTTTTCCATATTTTTCCACTTACATTGATATTGTCATAGTTTGCATTGATAATTTTTTTTCAGTTTTAAAATTTTCTAATAAGATTCAAGAATATCTACCATTACTAACCTAAGTTGTTCAATCCTATGAAGTGCATATTTTCACCTAGAAATCAAAAAATGAACACATAAAGCTTTAATATTTCCATTTTTTAGACATTTTACTCAGTTTTAGTAAGAAAAAAACTATTTATTCATGAATAATTTTTATTTTCCTATGCTACATTATTAATGCATACTACATACTTAAAAAAGTGTATAATTGATGAAAAAAAGATGTATAATTGGTACTTTTAATACATACTATGTCTCTTACATGCTTTTTCAAATTACAATTCATATACAACAGGTACACTTTGTTTATATATGGCCATGCCATCATTTCTAGTGCTTGTCTCACATTGAAACATGCCATAGATTATTTATATCTATTCTCATTTATTCTATTTTTGAACCTTTTCTTATCACTAATATCTATTATTTTAAGTTTCAAAATGCAAAAAGTCTCTCTCTCTCTCTCTCTCTCTCTCTCTATATATATATTATATATATATATATATATATATATATATATATATATATATATATATATATATATATAATATTCTAAAAATCCAAAATCAGGTCTTAGCATGATCAAAATTTTCACTGGTATTCATGTGTTTCATGCATAGCATACATATTTCACATCAATTTAAATTCAAAATATTCTAAAAATCCAAAATCAAGTATTAGAATGATTAAAATTTTCATTGGTATTCATGTGTTTCATGTATGGCATACATATTTCACATCAATTAAGCTATTAGAATTGCATCTACCTAATAATATTGATAAATTAGGGTAATACTAACCACGTGTTATATTATTTGTAGGTGTTATCATTCTGTGATGCCTACACTATTGAATTCTATTCTTTTTAAAAATGTCTTACTGACATCTCTATCTCGTATTGTGTATGTAAATATGTTATCTGATAGGATATGATCACCTCACATATATATGGTTCAGATTATATTTATAGTTATATGTTTCATTGATGTTTATATAGTATATTACCATTTTATTGTCTATTGTGTATGACCCTTTGCCCTTAGAAGCAATTGTTGAGTATTTCCATGAGATAATGTTTATGTATGTGTGACATTTGAGCATGTCCATTTTATTTATCCCTTAGTCCTATTTTATGTGTGAAATTTTAATATGTCCCTTATTTTCAACATCATCCATGTCATTAAATATGTAAATCTTTCCTTTTTCGACATTTGAACATGTCCCTTATATGCGACCCTTGACATTTTTGTATGAAACTTTGTTGAGTTTGTTAATTTAGATGAGTTCCATGATCAATATCATGCATTAATTAACACATAATATACTAATTATATTACTATGAGTTTCATTAATACATTCTATAGGCCTTACCTCATATGTTACGTACATAATTAAAATGACATATATTACTATGCTAACATACTTTTCACAAATGCTAATGTTAGCCAAACTTTGGCTATCATAGACCAGTTTAATAGAAAACTTGTCTTGCCAAGCCCTCACCTTATTTTTCAAGCTTAAAAATATTTCATAAGACATGGCTAGCATTGTTTAAGGTACTTTTGACAAGATTAAGGTAAGTGCCTTTCCAACATCATGCTTATCTAGCCATAACTTACCTTGGTCAAAAAAGTTTAAGAATGTTAATGGGTTAAAAAGTCTTTATCATATCAAGTAGTTAAATTCAAAGTCATTTAATGTGACCCATGGCCCATACAATTACATTAAATAAATTCAAATATTCATCTTTAATATTACAACTCACTATTAAATGCTTGTTTGATTATTTATAATGTTCAAGAAAGGAATATGGTAAGAAAGTGGTAGGTTTGCAAAAGAAGGGAGTGGTTGACACATCATCCCATGTCTGTACAGGTGTGAGGGAACTTAGATAAAACTTGGTGATTCAATTCAATCATTTTCTATGCATAAAGTGATAGTGCCAAAGCAAAAAGGAGTGGTTTTCTAGAAGTCCATACAAGTTTTAGAGAGAATACCACTTCCACACAATACCATAGCTATATAAAGTCTATATAATTTCAAATACATGTATTTTAGGAAGATTAAAACTAAAACAAGGAAAAAATCTATTCATGTATCCCATCACTCTCCTTGGTAGCTAAAAAAGGCACTTCAATTTTGAGATGGTACAAGCAAGAGAGATAGAGAGTTATATAGAATGCATTTGGAAATATATAGGGGTTATTATACACTTAAAATCTTTTGAATTATTTATTATATTTAGGCCCCCTCTTTTATAAATAATCACTAGGAAATATAGGTGGTCAAAATGCTCTCCCATTCCTCATAACCAATAGTTTCTAGTAGTTTCTGAGTATGAGTGAGATATTGAACGAAATGGATAATTGTAAGAGGTCATATAGAGCTTCAAGATACCTTTTAAAACTTTTTAAAATACTTATTTATCATGTGTGACCCTTATAATAATAAAAACCTTCATTATGAATTAGTTACAAGCTTAGATAGTAAGTCATATGTAAGGTTTGACAAATTTTGAGGATTTCCTCATCCTAAGTGATCTTTAAATAGTTTTAATAAATTAATAATTAATCCTAATAACCTCCTTGGGTTGTCACTTAGATGGTAGCCATCACTTCAGGTGGTCTTTGAAATTATTCAAGGTAATATGCCTCTAATGAAGAGTGGAAATCATGCAAGCAAAGTTTACATAGAATATAGATCCTATGGAGAAGCCAATAATGGATCAAGCATGTCCTAATGGGAATTAAAATACTATAAATAATAGAAATAATTCACATAAGTTACAAGTCATATAGTTTCATCATAAAGATACATGAGAGAGGGTTTGAACCTATTTTCAAGTCAAAATGGTCTCCTTAGGTTTGCATGACAAAAATGAGGATATAATGAATAAAGGATGGATGTCTAAGAGACTCAATGAAGAAATAAGAAGAATAATAAGGTTTTAAACCATAATAAGATGCTTAAGAGGTTAATATTATCTAATTAATCCTA
>JARHVA010003887.1:242500-297500 GCA_037957365.1 Torreya grandis
CAACATTGATTTCAAACATACATGTGTAATCCTTCTTTCTTATTTTCAATATTTTCAAATTCAAGATATAATTCAATTTTTAGTTGCACATATGAGAATTAATTAATTTTGCATCATCATAGTATTTTACATGGAATACCTTGCATGATTTAGAGCTTCTCTTGAAGGAAAATTATGTTATGCACACTAAAGTATAATATTTCCTTTATTATAGTAATTTAAGGTGGGGGAGGGGATGGGGGTGGGGTGTAAACACTTAAATTTGGTCGTAAATACTTGATTATGTTAAATTTATTCCCATTTCACTTTAATTAACTTGTGTACTTAAAAAGGACCTATCTTGCCACATCACATTATCCTAATCACTTGCATGAACCTATTTATTTATTATATTTATATTTAACACCTATTTTTAAATAATAGCTAAAAACACCAATAAGCATCTATTTGGATAGATCTAAACCAAAAATTTACATGTTTACCTAATAGACAAAAATGTCTAGTAGGGGAAAAAAGTGAAATATTTTACTACTTCGTATGGGAAGTTTTTGTCCTTGGTACTTTATGCCAAGATGATATTATTCAATTAATTATTCTAGAGGAAACCTACAACTTTTAATAAGAGAGTCACTTGAATATTGACAAGGACACTTTTCAAATTAGAAGCTTATTTTATTGACTCAATCCTCCTTAAAAACAATGAATTTTTCAAGGGATTGATATTTGGCTTAGAGATGTTATTTTATACAAGTTAAAACACTATTCAAAACACTTGATGATCTAAAACTCAACTCAACTCAACTCAAAAGACTATTACGAGACTTTATTAGGCTAGTTAGGTCTTAAGAAAAAGGTGTTTAGCTCTTGAATATTATATATAATCTTTAGAGTGATATTTCAATTATTATAGGTTATTAATATTAGTATGAAACCAATCTTGAGCTTATTGGTTTCTTAAAAGGTAAAATCAAAGACAATTTTGTTCTTTAAGCCTATGTAGGCCTAATTCAACCTTATTGCTTAGTTTGACCCTATACATTCAAAAAGTGAATTGAAATACCTATCTAAACTATTATAAAATTATTAATATACCTTTAAAAAACTCTATACAATGTTCAAATTATAATAATACGGCCAAAAAATAGATTTGCTCTCTTTTTATACCTTCTTGGTGAGCACCTATAACATTCTAGAATACAGTCAACATTTTATCATTATATAAGACTTATTTAAACTTGAAACCATGTTTAAAAACTATAAATGACTCTTTTATAAATTTTCAAAGATTTTTGGAAAGTTTCATTGGTTAAAACTAAAATTATGGACCTTTTTCTCTTCAAGAATCTTGTTTTAGGGTTTCATAGAACACACAGAAGCCAAGAGCTTCTTAAGGAGAGTTTTTAAAGTGTATGGGTTATATAAATGTTATAAAACATGTAATATAATATTAATAACCTTATATCACCTCACCAATATTATAAACAAACTCATTCAATCCTTTGAATGTGATTCAAGAGATTGTAATTGACTGTCGATACATAAAAATAGGTGTTTAAAGAGTTTCAATGAGAAAAGCTTAAAATTGAGTGAAAATGAAAAAAAAATTGAATATATAATATTAATTCATATACAAATATTATTAATACACTTAAGTGAAAATAGACCTTTATTTACAATAAAAGTACACATAACCCTATTATAAACTAGTAGATTGTCATTACTTGCCACAATCATGGAAGTTTTATCCTTTTGTGTTTGTCTTTGTCCTTGAATGCCTCTTAATTTGTAGATTTTATGTGTATATAGTATTTAAAGACTTTACCATGATTGGAATGACTAATTTTGGTTTATATTTTCATTCAACCACTCAAACTAAAGATAGATTAGATGTTAACATAATCTTTTTTCATTTACATAGAAACATAGTTTGTTCAAGTTGAGTGTTGTGGTTTAGTATCACCTATTGTCTACTTTATAATACATTACATATTTATATTTTATGCATGAAGTATGATGATATTTACATGATAATATTATATTCTTATTTTTTTGGGTTTGCATTTCTGATGCTATTTAATAAATTTATGAACAATAGCTGATTTGTTATACATCCCCATTGACAAAAATTTATATATAATATTAATAATATGCCAAATGTTTGATAAAGGGTGTGGCCTAATGAATTTACTACATAAATTAGTATTTCATTTATAGGGACAGGATGTCCCAAGTCACCAAGTATAACTATGCAACCTCCAAAAGTTTTGTTACTTTCTTGAGGAAATGCCTCACATAATTGATTATTTATAATGTTGAGCATCTTTGGGCATATGAATCTCATTCAATCAAAGGGAACATATTCAATGTGTCTAATGTAATCTTGGGAAATTTTTAACATTTTTCCTTCTAGTGCCTTCATTCCATGGATAGGAATATAGATGCTTGAATGTATTATTGATGAACTTATGTTATATATTATGATACCAGTTGGAATGACGAGAAGTAGATGAGAATTGGTTCTCCCTAAAAGTCTGTTAAGGCTATATTTAATGTTACTAATGGTAATTTCACAAAGTTAGGGGATAAAAAGGGAACTACCCATAGACATGATTTTCCTAAAAATTCATAATTCTAAACTTCTATAGATAATTTGAGATATCTACACTTTGAATTTGAAGACGGTGTAAGAACATGAAATGTAGAATTTGGAGTCTAGTTTTCAATATATATATATATATATATATAAATGATTAAGTATAATTAGGTAATTATCTCAAATTTGAAGATCAACTCTTATTTTTTTTAAGAAAATAGATTAGATAGATGGTCGTATGGCACACCATTTTTTGAGAAGCATTTAATAATGTTTGAAACCATTTGGTGATCATTTAGATAAGATATTCTAGTTTATTACCTAATTTTGTTTTAATTAATACTTTTTTTATGACTTTTTAAAGTAAATAGATCTTGAGAATTGACCATAGAAATGGATAGCCATCCGTGTGGTGCACCTAACTACCTCAAAAAAAATGAGAATCATTTTTTTTTGAATGTGTAGAATTATGTGTAGTTTGTGACCATATAATTTTTTTTGATCTTGGATCAATGAAAAAAAATACATGAACATGTATATTTGTGGCATGTAGTGGCCTAAAAAAGGTATAGTTATAAATAAACATAGTTTAAAACCTTAAATTAGCCCAAAACTTATTAAAATCATTATTTTGGAAAGAGAAGAGCATGTTCGTCACAATGGTATTAAGTTTTTTAAATTTTATTATTAAAATTCATAGTGTATTTGGCAATAAAAGTTGAATTTTATTATTTTTTAATCAAAACTCTCAGACTCAACTATAAATTGATAGGTCCAAGCCTTTGGCATGGGAAATGAAGCAATTCCTAAGATAAAAGGCTTAGTGTTTGAATTCAAATTCAATTAACATGATGACATTAATAACATGTTCATGTTCATAATGAGATTATGTTAATAGATAATGTGTTACTAGTAATGTGATAGTGTTAATAGATAATGTGATTGCATTAATAGATAATGTGATCACATTATTTTAAAATAAATAACATGATCATGTTCCTATAATTTTGTACATAAAATCATGTGAACATGTATATGAATCCAATCTTGACCTGAAGCTTATATTGAATACTCTTTACATTTATTTACTTATCTTTTAAATTTAGTTTAGTAAATATATAAAATTAGGGTTACTCTGCATCTAATAAAGTTGGTCTCATAGTTGCATGCCTTATGATATGGATATTAGTTTTTAAAAATCTAATTTGGTTAGTACTTAGGCATTTTTAGGGTCTAAGTATTGAACTTAGATATTTTAAGACATAAATTTCACAATTTATGTCCATTTATGGTAAACATATAATCATTTTTAAGGTTTTTGTGCCTTCCAAATTGATTCCTAGCATTTCTAGGAGTCATATGTCTGCCAAAATTAAAGTTTAAAAACAACTCACTTTGAATTTGATCTAAAGTGGTGTGATTGGGGTATCATATGTCATATTGATGACCTACACACATAAAATGATCAATTTGTGTTAACTTGATCTTGTTCATCATCCCTCTCAAATCCTTAATCACTTCTTACTCATCCCTCATCACCCCTAATCACTCCCTCATCATTAATCAATGTCCCTAATCACTCCCTTATTGACCCTCACTATTCATAGTTATCTCTAAGCACTATCTTATCATCTAAATCACTCCTCTATTGACCCTCACTATCCCTCATCATCCCTAATCGCTTCTTCATCATTTTTCATCATCCCTAATAACTCCTTATTCATCTCCAATCACTCCCTCATTGACCTTCATTATCCTTCATCATCTCTAATCAGTTGAGCTTATCATTCTGAATCACTCTTTCATGGACTATCACCATTTCTCATCATCCTTAATGACTTAGTTAAAGGGATTAAGGATGTCATTAAGGGAATTGAAGATGATAGTTAACATCTCAATGAATTAATTCACTATATGAGTTAACCTAAAAGTCATAACTAACTAGTCAATCAATCCTTCCTTTATTTTTAAGACTATATTTCAAATGTCTAGACGTATAACATGAACATAATGATACCCAAACTTAAGATCAAATTTTGAAAATAATTCTACACCATGGAAATGACAGAAAAATTCCTTAATATTTAAATGAGGATAATAGTTGTTCACTTTGATCTTGTTAAGGATTTTTTAATTGATTCATAACCTCATGACCCATCCATTTACAAGGCAATGATTTGGGCATGATTTCATGGATCTACCACTTGATCTGTGAATTATCTAGAAATATTATGTTGTATAAAGAGATTTGAGTTAGAGGTAGTTAAGGGATCAAATCAATAGTATTGTTTAGTGTATAGTATATAAGAACTTATTTAGGTGACTGAATGATATCCTTGTATTCATCTAGTTTACAGTTCAATTATTTTGTATTTGTTATTGTTGGATAAACCAAACTATGATATGGTGTCATAAGGATGTTATTACATTTACTTCTTAACATCAATAATATACTTCTTACTATAACTAACAAGATTCTTTCACTTCTTGTAACTAATGACTGAAAGTTTATGAATTAACTACGATATATGGTATTTCAAATAATGATAATCTATCAAAACATTTCAGGGATTTACTTCATAGACAATAATAGGATTTAATTCATACACTAGACCATATACTAGCGTATAGTTATGGATGATGCATTGATTTCAAGTTCAATTTTTAAAAATATGCTTTAGGAGAAATTACATTCTTTGGACTTCCATTGGAAATGATGAAGTGTATTGGCTCACCATTGATCTACATTTGTTAATGAAATAATAATTTTAAATTCATATAATTTATTGACAGAGGGAGTAGATATATTTTAGTACTAACCACATCATTGGGTTCATAATCTATTATCTACTTACATTTTTATAGTGCTAGATAACTTGTAGAGATCTCATAGTGTGACACTCTTCATTGGATTGAATATTAATGTTATGAATTAAGAACCACTTTCCAATCTTTTAAAAATTGTTCTAATCATTTAAAAATGATTTTCCACTCTCTGGTATGATGATTCAATCAATAGACATAAAAATAGAATGTATTTAATGTAATTATTTGGATCATAAAATGTCCTCATATGTAAATCACATAGCTTGGTGATCCTCATATTTACTACCCATTTTTGGTGTTATGATGGTTTTAATTTATTTTATTTTATGGAATTTCTTCAATTGTGAATTATATCATTTATAGTAGGCCCATATTTTAGCATAGGTGCTAAATGTTTATGTTTCAAATTTGCTTCCACAACATTTTGATCACTATGTATTATATCTTATGATATCACTCAACTCTCCAATTAGAGCTCCTAACATTGTTAAAACCTAACAAAATAACACCACCAAGGTATTGGATGGAGTGATTAAGGATGAGGAAGGATGAAGAAGAATTGAGTAAAGATGATGAGGTGGTCATTAGGGTTGATGAGGGATGGTGATGGTCAATCAGGGAGTTATTAGGAAGGATGAGAGAGTGATTAGGTATGATGAGGGATGTTGAGGGTTAATGATGGAGTGATTAGGGGAGATGAGGGATGAGAAATGAGTGATTAGAGATGATGAGGGATGATGAAGTAATGATTAAAGATGGTGAGGGTCAATGAGGGAGTGATTAGGGATGATGAGGGATGGTGAGGGTTAATAAGGGAGTGATTAGGGATAAAAAAGGAGTGATTATAAATCATGAGGGATGGTAAGGGTCAATAAGGGAGTGATTAGGGATGATAAGGGATGAGGAGGGAGTTATTAGGGATGATGAAGTGATGATTAGGGATGATAAGGGAATGATTAGGGATGATGAGGGATGATGAGAGCTAATGAGGGAGTGATTAAAGTTGATGAGGGATGGTGAGGGTTAACAAGGGAGTAATTAGGGATGATGAAGGAAGAGGAATGGGTGATTAGGGATGATGAGGGATAGTGATGGTCAATGAGGGAGTAATCAAGGATGATGACGGACATATTAGAGATGATGAGTAACATTGAGGGTCAGTAAGGGAGTGATTTGGGATAATGAATAATGATGAGAGAGTGATTATGGGTGATTAGAGATGAGTGAAAAGTGATCAAGGATGAAGGAGGGATGATGAATAAGTGAAATTAACACAAAGTGGTCATTTGATGTGTGTAGGTCATCATTGTGACCTATGCTACCTAAATCACACCACCACTGATCAAGTTCAAAGTGAGTGGTTTAAAACTCAAATTTTGACAAACCTAACCCTCCAATAAATACTATAAAGCAATATAAAAGGCATAAAAACCTAAAAAATGACTATATATTTACCAAAAATAGAGATCAATTATAAAAGTTATGCCCTAAAATCCCTAAGTTTAATATTTAGACGCTGAATATGCCTAAGTATATACTAGATTGGATTTCAAAAAATTAATTTTCACATTGTAAGGCATGCTTCTATGATACTAACTCTATTAGAGGGAGAGTGAACGTAATTTATTATATTTACTAAAATAAATTTAAAGTATAAGGAAATAAATGTAACAATATAAATGTAAACTTATAAGAAATAATTGTAACAATATATTAAATATAAAATTATAAATGTAAACATTTAGAGTAGAAAATATAAGCTTTAGTTCAAGATTGGATCCATGTAAATGTTCACATGAATTTATGTGCAAAATAACTAGAAGGAGATCATGTTTTTTTTTTAATATTTACATGATTGCATTATTTATTAATGTGATCATGTTATGCGTTGATAATTATTGAGTCATAATCTAATTAACGTGATCATATTATTTAATAATGTGACCATTTTATTTAATAACATGATCATATTATGGGAAAATTCCATGAAATTACCCCTCAACTGCATACACATACCCCTAATCAGATAGGCTTCCCCTATACATGTTGTTCCTTGTATAATGACTTTGAGTGGTGGAGGCTATGTTTTTTGGGCATGGTGCAGAAAATGTTGAAGGTTGTTTTTTGGTTACCTAATAACTCATTTGGTAATGGCTCACTTGTGCACTCTACATATGTATCATGAGTAACTGTGCGTTGGGAATATTTGAATCATGGTACTATTTTGTGTATGTTGAGAAGCACCTACAAATGAATCTAATTGTAGTTGGTGTCAAAGTCATGAATCCAAAGCATGTCTATGTCATCTATGTTATTATTGTAGCTTGTTTGTGAGTGTGATATTGTGGTGTTCTTCCACCAATGAAACATATGTGTCCCATGAGGACTCAGATATCTTGGGGTAAAAGTTACGATTTATCCACAACACCTTCCTGGCCAACACTAGAATAATTGATCACATGAAACACCTCCCCACCCTTAACCTCTTTTTGTGGGAGCGCTCAAGCACCCCTTACTCCTTTTAAGATAGGGGTGTCTAATCCATATGTCCTATGGCTTTGACCATGTGCTTTTCATCATTATTATTAGAAGAGTTTATGAATGGACTAAATATATATAAACGTGATCCAAGTGTTTACCATTTTTGTTGAGGTTGTATATAGCATGAGGAGGGAGGGTTTACACATGCTACTATTGTTAGACAAATAAGGGATTCAACCAAGGAACTAAAATGAATGCATAAATCTCACCAGCCATTACCATTGATCTAGAATACAATCTGTCAAATATAATATATATTTCAAATCTTCTATTGATCATAATATACCCTATCTAGAATGCAATGTGTTGGAGTAAGAGTTGTGCAACATAACATTGGGCTTCCACATGCCTTATATTTTGAGATGTTGATGCCATCTCTAAAATTAAGCATGTCCATATTTAGAAATAATTAGTTTCCATCTTTAAGTAGGTATATTAACGATATTATAGGAGTCTTTTATATATATGATGTAATATATATAAATATTAAATATATAATATTTGTAATTATACTATAATAATATTGCATATATATATATATATGGTATATTAACGATATTATAGGAGTCTTTTATATATATGATGTAATATATATAAATATTAAATATACAATATTTGTAATTATACTATAATAATATTGCATGTGTGTGTGTGTGTGTGTGTGTGTGTGTGTGTGTGTGTGTGTGTGTGTGTGTGTGTGTGTGTGTGTATGTGTATACATATATATGTACACACACACACACACACACACACACACACACACACACACACACACACACACACACACATATACATACATATATATATATATACATACATATATACATACATACATATCTACATATATATACATATACATATATATACATATATACATATATACATATATATATATACATATATATACATATATACATATACATATATATATACATATACATATACATATACATATACATATACATATACATATACATATACATATATATATACATACACATATACATACATACATACATACATATATACATATATATATACATACATATATACATACATATATACACATATACACACACACACACACACACACATATATATATACATATATATATATATATATATATATATATATATATATATACATACATAATGATGTATTATGTTATTATATATGTATATATATATATATATATATATATATATATATATATATATATATATATATATATATATATATATATATATATATATATATATATATATATATATATATACACACACACACACACACACACACACACATATACATATATAATAACATAATACATCATTATGTATGTACGTATGTATACAGACACATACATATATAATATAATATAGATTAATAATAAATATATTATAATTTTAAATATAATAACTTGGACAATTAATTAAGAATGTAAAGTCTTTTATTAAAACCGAATTACCATCCAATCTTTTTCACTAAACTAAATTCTCTCTTAAGAAGCAAATGATGTTTTATGACACAAAGGCATTCGCACTTGGAAGAAAGGTAGACATGTTGAAGGAGGTTGATGAAAGGTGTGTACATCTTGGAGGAGGTTGATAACATGTACCACACAATTTTTTGTTTTTGATGAATTGTAAAATGATGTCATAGATAAATTATTTCCATGCTTGTTGGGTAGAATACAATGCCATGCATTCTATTATGTTACCATGCTTATCACTTCCAATTGATCTCCAATGTCTATGACTACTGAATGAATAGTGGGTTGTACATTAATCCAATGGTCATTATTGAGAACCTGTAAACCAAGCACCTTGTGTGCTCCTTCATACGATGTGGCAATGAGTTGTGCGAGGAGGAGCCATTTTATTTTCTGGAAGAATTTGAGCAATGATGAAGTAGTGGGAAAGGCTAGGCAATGCAAAACATGCAAGTGATGAAATATTTCAAGGTGAATTTGGTGGTGATGGTAAACGGTAATGATAGGGTATTTTATGTGATATCGGACACCATAGAGCCCATATCTTATGCCAAACCTAAATTTAGGGTAGTTGTTTGATTTACATGACTTACACACATTGCAAAGGGGTATGTAGCTTTTAAGGTGACATCTTTGATTGGCCATTTTTTATTTTTAAGGGTGGAAGAGGACATCATGAGTATTGATTTCATTGCAATAGCGCTCAACATCTAATGAGTGGCTCAAATATGCATTACAATAGTGTTTACATGCAAACAAGACATTGATGTACCAGAATCTATCTTGTAGCTTACATTCATCCATGCTGTGAATATATTAAAATCTAGAGCGATAAAATCAAGGTTAACAACATATAAACTCAGAACCTTAAATTAAAGGGCATGACAATAAATAATATACAAGTGGTATAAGATTTCAACGTGTGTTAGCCAGTGACAAGGAGTGGCAATGATAATATATTATAATGTGAACCCATATTTAGGACAACATTTGGATTTACATAACTAACAACCATCGAAAGGGGTTCGTAACTTGCAAGGTCAGGTATTAATGTATCAACTTTTAATATTGAATAAATTAAATCAATATTACACACATTTCATGTTGAAGGCCATTACAATTTATCGTTTATAAAATATTTTTAATATAATAATATATATTAAATTTAATATATAATATTATAGTATATATATTATAAACTTATTATATTAAAATATGTACTATAATAAATATTATATATTATAATAATATAGTATATACCGTTAAAGTTTACAAGTCTTTCACGGACGGGCAATATTGACGGGAGAACGAAGTTCTAATAGAATGATGCCACTTGTCGGGCCATATTCTTCTCAATTCAGAAAATAAATAAAAAATATACACGAGTCATTTCATCAAGGCGAGGTGAAATTAACGTATCATTCACAGTTAGATTCAGTGTCAAACACCAAGACGACTCTCTGTGACTATACTGTGTGGGAAGACGTAAATGAATATCAGAAGTGCTTAACAAAGAAGCAAGGCGGTTATGTTGGAGAGCAGATAAGTCCAGTAATTGCGGATGTTATTGGTAATGTTGTTTGTTCGAACTTTAGTTTACATAACCAAGCGGCTAAAATTAAGAAAAAGGGGATAATCTAATAGGTTCAAGGTTCAAAACCCAAAAGCATTTCTTGTATAGCGTCTATGGCAATCCAGCTTGATTCTTTCACCATATATTGAACGAACCCTGCGAGATTCATAAATTGAATTTTCTAAACAAAACAGTTGGAGCTCTGGTGCCGCAACAAATCAATATGTTGATTGATGTTTTGATTTAATGATAAGGGTAAGGCGCAAAATCATTATACCAATGCAGTGCTATGCAAAACAAATACAACACACTCTGGAATTTTTATTACATTAAATGACAATCTTAGTAATTACACTAAACCATAGAATAGTTCAAATGGTAAGAAGCAGCTTATTGAGCAGGGCATTGGAAGCCTGGAGGAGGGTTCTTCCCACAGCTAACAACAAGCTCCAGAGCCAATGGTAGAAGTATATTGACGTTCAGAAGCTTAGTCCTAATTGTTGTACACAAACACAGTGCTGCCTCTAAAGCCAAAACATTTTCCAACACCGGGCAGCACTGGTTTACCACTGGATTTCCTATGCCTATGTTTATAAGCCCACCAAGCACATCAACACAGGCTCCCAGCTTCACAGCATCAAGTGGACATGTTGCAGCGAGAGTAGTAGGAGAAGTCCATGCCATTATAAGTGGCATGGTGGTTGCCACTTCAATCATAACGATGAGCAGCACTGTTACTGACTTTTTCATGCTGAACATCTTGTATTCTGAGCAGATTCAATCAGCCTAATACAATTGAAAAAAAATGTTGCTCGTTGAAGAATATGAAATGAGTGAGTGGGTATTTATAGTTGAAGGATATGGAATGAGTAAGTGGGTATTGACGTGCATAGTTTGCATAGTTGGGTGAGTGGGTATCGGGTGAAGTCTATAATTTCGTGTTTTGCTCGGCCTACCGTCCCAGCTACGAAGCTTGACTAAATTATTCGTTTAGTCCAATCCTTTTGCCATGGAGCCCACACACACATGATTAATCAAAATTTGGTTGTGAATGCTTTTAGCTATATATTTGAAAAAAATAAAAAAATGATAATGTGAAAAGAAATGTAAAATGAGAAGTTTAAAATGATGAATTATATTAAATAGAATAAAATAAATTTTTAAAAATATTTTTTTATAATTTTTTTTTTAATATTTGTAAATCATTTCAAATTTTAAGATAATTATAATTTTAAAACAAATTTAATAACAAACAAAAAAATATTTAATTATTTATAATTAAAATATAAATTTTTAATTAAAATAATAATTAAAAAGTTTATTATTTTGTATAATACATTATTATTATTATTTTATTCGTTCTCTTATTTTTCATCAATGGTATTAATTATTTAAGTTTTTTTATTTTTTTTGGTTATTTAATTTAATTTTAATGTTTAATATAAAAATAAATTATAATTATATTTTTTAAATCATTGCAAACATTTTATTTTATTTTGTTCATTTTTTCTTTCTACAAATAAAAATATATTATATGAAAATAATTCTAATTTTATATATATATATATATATATATATATATATATATATATATATATATATATATACTAATTAATTATAGATATTGTTTAATCTTTTATGTTAGTATACATCTTCATTTAATTGTCTTGCATGCTTTTAGTAATTATGGTTAAGTCATGTTAACAGATTTAGTTACCTCAAAAAATCCAATGATCTTATTATATGATTGGAGATGTATTTTATTTGTCCATTGTTTTCATTTTTGAGCTTTGATGGAATGCATTAAACAGTTTTATAAATTGTGAATGTTTCTTTTTTATTATTGAATTTTCTATGCAGATATATTTAATGTATGTATTTATTTTTTTATCAATTAGCTAAAAAAATTCAATGATCTTATTATATGATTGGAGATGTATTTTATTCGTCCATTGTGATCATTTTTAAGCTTTGACGGAATGCATTAAACAATTTTTTAAATTGTGAATGCTTCTTTTTTATTATTGAATTTTCTATGTAAATATATTTAATGTATGCATTTATTTTTTATCAATGAAAGCATTTGATTTTTCTGTAAAATTATTTTTCTTTAAAAAATAAAAAAGAAAGTTATGGACTGACTTTAATGTAAATTATAGTATAAGTTTTAGTTTTTTATATAATGCAATTAAGACCTCATCATATATAGAACGGAATTATAAAGTCCCTTATTATTATAAACGGATTTGACCTTGAGTCATTAGATTATAATTTCTTTTGGTGTAAACCTGGGTAAAATCTTAAATGAATAAAGATTTTTTTTAATTGCTTAAATTTAACTCATACTCAAAAGAAGCAAGTAAAAGTTTGAACGAGTTTAAAGTAATGCATATTATTATCAAATAAAAATCTTAAGATAAAATTCAAATATAGGAAAGACTTAGATAAGTTTAAATAAAAATAAAGATTGAGAGAATAAAAAGTCTAATAGTTATGATCAAGAAGAGTGATTTGTGGAATTGATAAGAAAACTTATTTCATTAAATTATTATTTTAATAAAATTGATTTTGAAAAATTTTAATTATATATTTATTTTATTTTTTTTAATTAAAAAATCTAGAATTATATATTTAAAATAGAGTAATTTTTTTAGATTAAATAGTTGTAATTAAGAAACAATGTAATCAAAGAACAATTCTGATCATATGTATTTGATTTTTTATATCAAATATCTTGAAAGATGTGTACCTTATCAAATAGTATAAGAAATAATTATCCTCACTAATCAAATTTCAACTCTTTAAATAAAATTATATATTTTAAATAAATATTATAAATAATAATTTAAAAAAAAAAAAAATCTAAAATAATGAATAATTTAAATTAAATCATTTTATTTATGGTACATATTTTTAAAAATAATTAATTTATCTAATAATTATTATTAAAATACATAAAAAAATAATAATTTCTTAAAATTAATTGATCATATAATTTTAATTAATCTTAAATTAATTATTATCATAATTATAAAACACGCCAAAAAAAATAAAAAAATAAAAAAATAAAAGAAAAATAAAAATAAAATTAACAACCAAAAAGAAAAAGAAGACCACCCAACATACAATGAACGTTAATAACAATAAAATCCACCATAACATGACAGATTGATTTTATGTTTTGCTTATCCGATCATCCCGTCATATCTTATCGTTTGATTAAAATTATTTTTGAGAAGCAAACATTTCTTTTTTAATCTTTTAAAATTATTTATTAATTTAAAAAAAAAATACAACATTTTTTAATTAATAATAATTAAATATTTATTAATCTGTTTTGATAAAACAAAATATTTTAACTATAATTTAAATAAGTTATATATTTAAAAGCAAATTATAATTGACTTTATCAGTCTTATATGTTTGAGATGCGCCTTGATTTGATTGTCTTCTATTCAAATTTTCTGGCTAAGTTATGTAAGCAAATTTAATAAGCCTTAAAAAATCTAGAGAATTTAGACACACACAATACAATTAGAGCTTTATAATATTTGCCTGTTATAATGTATTTAATGTATGTATATATTTTATGATAATAAACGTATTTTGTATTGTCCAAAATAAGATCACGTGTCTAAAATTAGATATAAATTTATATTTACAAAATATTTAAAATGAAGGTTTTGAATTTGTTGCAATTTTTATTTATTGAGTTGAATATAATCATCATTTTGAATATTATAGATTTGTTACAATTTAATTTTATGTTTTAAAAATTTATGAACTCAATATATTCACCTTAAATAATTTATTAGTTTGTATGTATAATTAAATTCAATTTAAAATAGCATTTAGGTCATTTTAATATTGAAACCTTCTCATAAAATTATTATTTTTAAAATTCTAAATTATTGCAATCAAATTAAATTTGAAATTTCAATTATTAACTTTAATTTAAATATAAATCTAAAGTTAATAGACAACTACTTATACACAGTTTATTTAATATCAACTTAAAATTAACATAAAGTAAAAAAATAATGACATTATGTCAATGTCGTTATCAATTTCAAATTTAAAGCCATCCAAAAAATAATAATTAAAAAAATGACTTACCTCTTCACATTATCATACAACTATAATGATCTGAAACAAAATAAATAATATTTTTAAGAAACAAAACTGTTTGTTAAAATAAAATTTAACCTTATCAAAGATGATTACCTCTCAAATATTAAATAATATTTTTAAGAAACAAAACTGTTTATCATAATCAAATTTAATATAATTAACAATAGTTACATCTCAAATATTAAATGCAACCAACTAAAATTTTCACATATTTTAAGGTTTCGTTAATCCTCTTAATTGCTTATATGAGATGATTTAATCAAATAAAAATGTAGATAAAAAAATTGAAATGCTTCTTAGGAAAGGGAAAATGGATGCAAATGTATATAATAGGCCAAACCTTGTTTCTAACACTAAATAGATCTTTTTTTATTGTATTATACATTCATTTTATTGTTTACTTAAATTTAATTTTTCTATTGAAATATAATTAAAATATAATGAATGGTTTTTATAATTGTTTATCATTGATTAAAATAAGGTATTATTAGTATTTTTAAAAATTTATGATGACTTCTAAACTTTCTACCAATGCTTTACAATTATTATAATATTTTTTATTATAATTGTAAGTTTTTTTTTTCATTACATTTTATACAATCTAAAAAATTAGTGTACAGTCATCTAAAATTTGTGTGATTTTATGTATAGATTGCATTTATTTTCTTCTCTCTTTATATTTTCTATATAACAGTTTTTATTAAATTATTATTTCTATATTAAATTAAATTTATTGAAAAAATTTAAGATTATAATTTAATGTAAATTTAATTAGTGTTGTGTATGTTTATAAAAAAAAAAATACAAATAAAAATTATCTATTCTTCATATAAATTTATTGAGAACTTAGTAAATATTCTTTAAAAAAAATGAAATATTCATCAAAATATTTACATGTTTTAATTTTTTTTCAATTATTAAAGTTTTTTACCTTTAATATTATTTTTATTTAAAAATTTAGAAAATATCAAGATAATTTTACTATTTTATAATTTAAAGAAAATTAAATTTATTAATATAATTAAATTGAGATTTTTTACCTAATTAATTAAAAATAAAAAATAATAAAATAAAATTAATATCTATTAAATATTATGAAAATTATAATAAAAAACATTTAATAGATATTAATTATAATTAAAAGAATATCATAATAAAAAATATTTAAAATAAGAATAAAAATTAGTCATTCTTGCAATTCAATCTTATCATATTTAAACAAATTAGAAAAACAATCAATCACCTGAAGAAAGAGAAAATGAAAATACAAACGTAAACAAAATATGACCTTCTACTCATTTTATATGTACAATATAAACCCACTTTGTTCATATAAAGTAGAGCCAAATAAGTCTGAAATTTTATTACACTAAATGACCTCGAACAACATACAAATTCATAGAATAGACAATCTTAGTATTAACATTAAACCATAGAAGTATGTTGAGGTTCAAAAGCTTATCCCTAATTGTTGTACACAAACACAGTACTGCCTCTAATGCCAATTTTTTTTCCAACACAGGGCAACAATGGTTTACAACTGGATTTTCTATGCCTATGTTTATAAGCCCATCATGCACATGAACATAGGCTCCCAACTTCACAGCATCAAGTGGACATGTTGCAGCTAGAGTAGTAGGAGAAATTCATGCCATTATAAGTGGCATGTTGGTTGCCACTTCAATCACAACAATGGACAGCACTTTTACTGACTTTCTCACGCAATACAGTTGAAAAAATATGTTTATGCAATTTTATGGTTGAAGAATATGGAATGAATAATTGGGTACTTATGGGTAAGTGGGTATTGGGTGAGGCGATTAGATGGCGTACAGAGTTTGCATAATAAGAGTTTGCAAGGAAAGGATATAATTTCTTGTTTTGTTTGGCCAACCGTCCAAACTAGGAAGTTTGACTAAATTATGCCTTTAACCACAACAAAAACGGAGATTAAAAAGTCCAGTCATTTTGCCGTGGAGCCGCAGGCCACATGATGAAAATGGCAGATTTGTGGAATTTATAATAAAACAAATTACATCAGAGTTATATATATATGTGTGTGTGTTTGTGAATGTTTTAATTATATGTTAAAAAAATGATAATGAGAGAAGGGATTACAAATTTATTGTACTTGTTAAAGTAGGTTATTTTTATAATTATTATTAAAATTTTAAATTATTTATATTATTATAATAATTATAAAATAAAATATAAATTTAATAAATAATTGAAAGAGATCTAATTAATTTTCCATTAAAATTTAACAAATTATATTGCAAACTAGATTCGATTGGAAGTAAAATTTAATTTGTAAAAAGGTCTCTATCGAATCTAGAAAGATAATATTACTCACATATAAAATGTAATATGAACTGAACAAGGGTTAAGGATAATTGAGATTTATTGTTTTTAAGAATTAAAATAATTTTTTTAAAAGTTTTTGTTCAATTTAATCATTGAAAATATATTTATTTCAATTGTTTCTATATAAAATAATAATTAGAGTTTATTATTTAATAAAACATATTTTTTTGTTGATTGTATTTATAATTTTTCTTTTAATAATTTTTTTTATTTTTCATTATTGGAATATATATATATATATAAAAGTATGTGTTTTATGGTAATATATTGATGTGGAGTCCAAACTTTTATAGGCCATAATTTTTTATACTACTTCCATTTGAGCTATTGTTTAAGTTAAAAACACTATTTCACAAAGCTAAATTAATCCATAACCCTTCCTATTAGAATAGAGATGTTTTTAGAACTTTTAGAAGCCATACGTGACCATATAAGGGTCTGAAAAGACATTTTAATATATATTTTTTATTTTTAAAAGTAGTATATTTTTTTAATTTAGACATGAACTTTACTTCAAATTTGTCCATTAGGTTAATTTTAGTATTATAATATTTAAGAAAAAAATTAGGCTCATCCAAGCTTGCATGTGATACTTACTAAAAATAATAGTTGAAAAATTGCAAGAAGATGAAAGTTACTAAAATATTAATTTTCTAAAAATTACATGGGTAAGCTAGCTTTAGGTTCTTTATGTAGTTTTTAATTTATTTAGATTTTTTAATTATGCATATCAACTCAAATTTAGAGTTGAGATTTATTTAAAGACTCTTATATAAATATTTTATTCATTCAATGAAAATCATTAGAGAAGCTTGTTAAATCATGCAATTTATGAGTTTATACCTATTGATTATTTTTCTTAGTAAGTCAATGCTTTTATCATCTAGTATTAGATTAAGTTTGAAAATTTTATGTGTAAGAGATGGCAAGAGGACAAGGATAATGAGGAATTGCTCAAATTAATATGACTATGTAAGAGCTGCAGATGTAAATAGAACAATTAAATGTAGTTGTCACAAATCAAAGATGAAGCTAAACAAAAGATTAAATAGAAGAAGAGGCAGATTAAGAAGAAATATATAGAAAGAAGAGGAACAACAATAAAACACACCATCAATGGAAGAAAGGATGGTTCTAACTTTAGATCCTAGGAACAAATGAATCAAAGTTGATGTTTTAGATTATTAAGGTTCTTTAAAATTAGAGGAGTTGATAGTTTGGATGAGTAGTATGGATAAGTTTTTAGAATGAAAACTATGAGAGAAGACAATAAAGTAAATTTGACATGCATAAAATTAAAGGGTCATGCAATCACTTAGTAGGATCACCTTTAAAAAGAGAGACATAGAAAGGGTAAGGAGAAGATCAACATGTGGAACAATATGGAAAAGAAGATAAGGGAGAAATTCTTCACGTGAGTTATGTAAAAACCCTATACAGAAGATTATAGAGTTTAAGATAAAAATATAACAATATACAAGAGTAAATAAATGAGTTTTACAATATTTTCATATGATTGGAAAATGATGGAATAGAAAAATAGATTGTTGAAAGGTATGTAAATGTTTTAAAATTTTATATTCAAGATGAATTGAGTATGCATAAAATAATTTACATAGAGGAGGATTATCAATTAACATTGAATGTAGAAGAGCAACAAAATATATATACTTTTAGAAGATCAACTAGGACAAGAAGAGGATAAATCCCTCTAGAAAGGAACTAGGGTGGGTTCAATACCAATAGATGTGGGTTTAATCCCACTAGAGTATAATCATCACATGATGTAGAAAATAAATAATAGAATATACAAGGATTTCAATACCAACTAAGAGGAAGAGGATTTCAGAGAGGATGAGGCTATGGTGGTACTAGAGGATGGTTCCTAAATCAATATAGGACTTATGTTTGTTATAGAGGTGGATAAGAAGGACATAGATCATTTGAGTGTCCACACTATCAAAAATAATAAAGGGGATAAGAAGATCGACCAAGAGTGAATATAGTTGAAGTTGAGATAAAGACTAAAATACTAAAGTTGCAACAAAAAATATTAGAGAAAATCTCATGATGAGGAAAGCAATGATTGATTAAATGAATGAATAGGTTCATAACAAGGAAGGTGGTGATGCATCACTATGAAAAAATATTTTTAAAAAAAAGTGTACTTTAGGAGGTAAGATATGATAAATTAATTATAGATGGTGGCAGTTTTAAAAATATAATTTTTAAGGACATGATTGAGAAACTAGGTTTGTAGTGTGAAAAATATTCTAATCCTTATCATATTTCATGGTTTGAGAAATGGAATGAAGGTAGAATAGATAAAAGATGCTAAAATAATTTTTTTATTAAGAAAGCATTACAAGGATGAAATATGGTATGATGTTATAACATTGACAAAAAATGTTATCAATAGTCAATTGGGCCTACAAGAATCAAAATCTTCTCTTGGCTTAATTTTCTACTAACGGTGCCAACCACATGAAGGTGAAAGTTAATTAGGCACCAATAAGATATACAAGTAAAACCTAAGAAATAAATAAAATTTTAAAAAGTTAAATACATTTACATTTGATAATTAAACATACCTTTGGGGTTCAATATAGGGAACCACTAGGATCAACTCTATTCTTTATAGTATCAAGAATTTCTTAATGGTCAGATTCATGAACCTTCCATAGAGTCCTTTTTAATGGCCTACACCAATATTTATGAAACTGAACATTTATTTCAAAAATCAAATTTAAATAGTGGATTATCTTCCTATGTTCTTCAAATTATTCAAATAACCATACATTATCATTTTTCTTAGGATAGCATTGAAGCCATGTTCCATTAACTACAATAGGCCCAATGGGATAGTGAATGTTTTCTGCATCTGTGACTGTAGAAGTCAATTTCTATTTTTCCTCTACACACTAGCACAAGTAGTAGTTTATCCCCTCCTTATTATCCTCATGCAATTACTACATAAACAGACCATATATCATAAAACAAAACATGATTTAATAACATGATATGTTATATTTATTAAATTTAGTACATGAAACACATGCCAAATATAATATGGTACCTGGTTTCACTAGATCAAATGCATGGTTAAAGTCATGATATGATGTTAGATCTATAAGTTGTAATGATGGTGGAACTTGATAAGTGTCAATTGGAACTAGAGGCTTAGAATGTCATTTATCCACCCATTCTTGTGACTTACACTTGTTCCAAATAAATTCAAAGCATGCAGAATAAAATCATGCCATGTGCCTCAAATGAATCATCTAAGAACTTGTGTTTGAGATATGAAATAAGTGTAACTCACTTGATCCGAATACTATCATATAATCCTGATATATTGTAAATTTTTCATCATCGATGAACCAAAAATATCTATGTACAATGGAGTTGTTTTTATCATGATGGTCCATATATTCATTACACTATTCAACTATGTTCTTTTCATCTGACAAATCAATAAATTTTTCAAAATTTAACTCCTCTCTTGTAAGCTCTCTTTTGACACATGTTCATGCATCATCATGCCCCTCTTTTCCATGGCATAATTGAGTGAAACTCCAAATATGATGTACACTAGTGCTCACATGTAGAACATCCATGCATTCTTGAATTATGATGTGCGGTTATCTAATAATATATAATATTGATTAAAAGTAATGTTCCTTTTACCCAAATTTCCATAAAATAGTTGAAAGTCACCTTGAACATACTCTAAAGAATGTGTTTGATCATTTATTACATAAAATTGGTACCCCATTAATAATTTTTGATCATTTTTTGTACTATCACGTAAATACATGAATGTTATATGCATAAAAAGTGAACCATGTACCGAATTGTAATATTATGACTGAACTTCTCTTTGTGGTTGTAATGTGTAATTATCTATAAAGTCAACTACTAAAATAATAGTACCAATAAAAAATGTATCTTACTTAACTTGAATTATTATTCTATCCATTGAGTTATGTGTGTGCCTTGCATAATCATATACAATTTCATCCTTGAATTTGTCCATAATTTTGGAAATATGTATTTGTTCTAGAATAAGATCACACCTTTTAAATTCCTTTACATATTTCATTTGATATAATTTAAATTTATATTTACTATAAGAAACCAATTCTTGTCCAATTCCATGTGTACTCTCCTCATTGGTATATGCTTTTAATTTTGGCAATCGACCACAAATGTTGCAATTTAAATCTAAAATTGCATTGTTATAATTTAATCAACCATCTGGTCCTTAAAAAAAAACTATTGGAATGAATTATCTTGATAATTTTGGTGGGGATTCCACTTGACACTCATTAAAAAAAAAATTAGTATACAAAGTACAATTAACATGACAAAAAATATCATAGTGCATGCCTACAACAACAAGTAGTGTATGTGTGATTGATTTTCACATAGAAGGGTCTGGCCATTAAAAATACCTTTGAATAATATAGATATATAGATATTTTTAAACATGTTTAGAGTAAAATTATGTTTGAGTCATATCCAAAAAATCTTTATGATGTGGTTCAATTTTATGATAACTAATATTAGGTGATACCCTTGCGTTATCTTTCCAAAATAATACTATTAATATTTTAGGACATCATCTATAGCCTTATCTTTCCATGGGAGTATAATCAATATCACATATTATATATATCCCAATTTCTTTCATTAGTGTTTTTATATTCATGTGAAAACTCAACTTGTTTATCTAATTAGTCATTCATTCTTTGTTTTAACACTTACTAAAAAAGTTGTAATAACATGTTAGGAAACATTACCATCTTTGGTGTGTTTCTTCACAACTACTTGATGGTATGCATTATGAATTTTTTTAATAATTTATTTGTTTACACAATCAATAGTAGATGTTATTATTCCTAAGGTGTTCATTGTATGTCTCATATTTTTAACTGTTATCAAAGTAACAAATAATTGGCATCATTGATTTTTATTTAAATCTTGAAAGTGTCAGTCCTAAATTCTTTCAAATTTTCTTCTCATATGGTGTTTGGACATTTTTTTAGTCATTGATTTTAAAATAGATTCATAAATTTCAATTAAATACATTGGTTTTATTTTATAAATCCTAGGAAGTGTTTCTAATGGTATATTTGATTGATATGGTGTTTCCATATTATTTTATTCGTCAGTGGGTTCTTCATTCAATGGTATTCCCATATTATTTTCTTCATTGTAACTTTATCCATTAGGTGTATCCATATTAGTTTCATCATTAGTAGTTTCTTAAATGGATGTTTGTATGCAATTCACATCATTATGCATATTAACATCATCATTAAAATTAAAAATAGTAAAATCTGAATAAGGGATTGCATTATAATTGGGTATACTATCAGAATTGACAATTGGACTTCCATAATTTGGTATAGTATCATTGTTATTAAATATTACCATCTTTGGTGTGTTTCTTCACACCTACTTGATGGTATGTATTATGCAAATTTTCAATAATTGGTTTGTTTACAACATCAATATTAGATGTTATTATTCCTAGGGTGTTCATTATATTTCTCATATTTTTAATTTCATTAAAGTAACAAAAAATTGGCATATTTGATTTTTGTTTAAATCTTGAAAGTGTCAGTCCTAAATTCTTTCAACTTTTCTTCTCATATGGTGCTTAGACCATTTTTTAGTCATTGGTTTCAAAATGGATTCATCAATTTTAATTAAATACGTTGGTTTTATTCTATAAATCCTAGGAGGTTTTCTTAATGGTATATTTGATTGATTTGGTTTTTTCATATTATTTTCTTCATCAGTAGGTTCTTCATTCAATGGTGTTCCCATATTGTTTTCTTCATTATAACTTTCTCCATTAGGTGTATCCATATTAGTTTCATCATTAGTAGTTTATTAAATGCATGTTTATATGTAAATCACATCACTATGCATATTATCATCATCATCAAAATTAAAAATAGTAAAATATGAATATGGGCTTGCATTATAATTGGGTATACTATCAGAATTGACAATTGGAATATCAGAATTTGGTATAGTATCATTGTTAGTTTCATCATTATTTATGATAATGAACTCATTAGGGATAGTATAATTACATGCATGATTTTTTTCATTCATTGCCCTTGTTTTTATCTTTCATTGCCCTTGTTTTTATCTCACCATTTCTAATTCATTTTGTGTTTTACACTTTGAATTGTCCTTCCTACTACTATGAAAGCCATCACCCATGATTGCACCAAGTTTTTAAATTTTTAGGGTGGGGATAATAATCCAATTATTCTAAAATAGACATGCTTTCAATGTGAATTACCAATTGGGGACAACAATCAAATTAATTAAAAATAGTTAAAATAGTCCTATGTACTCTTTAGTCCATCATGTGAGTAGATAATGATTTATGATTTTGAGGATGTGGATAACATTATAATCATTTGAAATAAAAATTGTAGCGTATAGACCAAAAAATAGTAGGGGACAATACTCTTGAAGTAAAAACATGACTAGTGGTGTTTTTTTTAAAATTATTAATGAAAGAATCATCTATGTGGTAATAATGCATGCATGTTAAAACCACATATGTGGAAATATGACAATGTGGTAATACCACATACATGATATTTAGTGTATACAAAATACCATAAGCATGAAGCCCTAAACACTAAATATTATACCTTAAGTTGTGGTCCCTATACCCTATACCCTATAACCTATACCTTAAACCTTAAGCCCTAAACCCTAAAACCTAATCCAAATACCTTATATCCTAAGCCTTAATCCTTAATTCGTAAATACTATTTACCCTATACCATATACATTAAACTATAACCCTAAATTGTAAGACCTAGAAACCCTAAATTATAAATGATAAACTCTTTAAGATCTAAACCAATAATTTGAGCCCTAATTAACATCATTTAGATTGATAATTTGACTCAAAGGGATCAATTTGACCCAAATCACACCATTAATTACCTCAATTGAATAATTCACTTAATATGTGAGACATGGGTGCTAATCAAACACAAAAACATATTTCATGCCCATAAATAGGTTCAAGCAACTCAAATTATCCTCAATTGCCTTCACGATTAGACTCTAAGAAATTTAAACCCTAATCACTTTAAACCCTAAATCCTGATTTACCTAAACCCTAAGAAATGTACTCAAATGTACACTTTAAACCCTAATGATTTAGCCATGAAATTAATATCATTTACAGTAACAATTAGGTTCATAGGGCTCATTTTATCCCAAATCGCATCATTAGTTTCCCTAATTGACTAATTTACTTAATCTATGGTGCCTTAGGGGCCAATTGAACCCAAAATCACATTCTATAATCATAAATAGGTTCAAATAGCTTAAATTAGTCTCAATTACCTTTGTAATTAGAAATTATTTACCCTAAAATATTAAACTTATGCCCAAAAATGCATTGTACTCATAAATAAGTTTAATAAACTCAAATTATCTTTAATTAACTTCATGATTAAACTCTAAACCTTAAACCTTATCTCGCATATACATGAAACTCTAATCCTTAAACATTAAATTGTAAACCCTAAACCAAATGATTTAGCTATGAAATTAACATCCTTTATAGTAATAATTATGTTTAAAGGGCTCAATTTGGCCTAAATCATATAACTCATTGCCCCAATTGACTAATTTTATCAATTTGTTGTGTCCTAAGGGCAATTGAGCCTAAAATTACATTCTATAGTAAAAAATAGGTTCAAAGAGATTATCTCAATTTATTTTATGATTAGACCTTATTCACCCTAAAAAATTAACCCTATGCCCAAAAACACATCATGGCCAAAAATAGGTGTAATAATCTCAACTTGTCCTTAACTTCCTTCATGATTGGACTTTATATAAACATATACTGAAAACTCTAATCCATAAAACCTAAACCCTAAATTATAAATAATAAACCAAATAATTTAGTCATGAAATTAACATCATTTACAATAACAATTATGTTCATAGTGCTTAATTTGGCCCAAATCACATCACTTTTTTCCCTAGTTGACTAATTTACTCAATATATGGTAACCTAGGGGGCAATTTATCCCAAAATCACATTTTGTAGTCACAAATAGGTGTAATTGGATTAGATTAGTCTAAATGACCTTTACAACTAGACCTTATTTATGCTATAACAATAACCCTATGCCCAAAAACACATTATGGTCACAAATAGGTTTAATAAACGCAACTTGTCCTCAATTACCTTCATAATTGGACTCTAAACCCTAAACCTTATCTCACATATACCTAAAAATATAATCATTAAACCCTAAAATCTAAATTTTAAACCATAAAACAAATGATTTAGCCATGTAAATGAAATATTTCATAATAATAATTGGGTTTTTAGGGCTCAATTTGTTCCAAATTACATCACTCATTACTGCAATTGACTATCTTACTCAAAATGTGGTGATTGGGGGACCAATTGAGCCCAAAATTACATTTTTTAGTCATGAATAGGTTTAAGGAGCTTAAATTGGGCTCAAATGCCTTTTTTATTAGACATTATTCCCCCTAAAACATTAACCCTATACCCAAAAACACATTATGGGCATAAATTAATTCAATCATCTCAACTTGTCTTTGATTACCTTCATAATTAGACTCTAAACCCTAAACCCTATTTGACATATACCTGAAACTCTAGTCCATATAACATAAACCCTAAATTATAAACCCTAAACCAAATGATTTAGCTATGTAATTAACATCCTTTTTACTAATAATAATAATAATAATAATAATAATAATAATAATAATAATAATAATAATAATAAGTCTTACGGGGCTCAATTAGGCCCAAATCACATCGGTCATTTTCCCAATTGACTAATTCGATCAATGTATGGTGATGTAGGGCCCAATTGAACCCAAAATCACATTTTTTAGTTACAGATAGGTTTAATAATTTCAAATTAGCCTGAATTACCTTTGAAATTATATCTAATTCATCCTAAAACATAAACCCTTTTCCCAAAAACATATTATGGTCACAAATCTTGGTTCAATCAGCTCAAATTATCCTTAATTACATTTGTGATTAGACCTTAAACCCTATCTCATATATATCTTAAGATCTAATGCATAAATTTTAAATCCTAAACCAAATTATAAATCCATAATTAACATTCTTTACAGTAATGCTCAATTATTTTCATAATGTTTAATTTGGCCCAAATTCCATCACTCATCGCCCTAATAGAATAATTCGCTCAATCTATGGTGATGTAAGGGAAAATTGAGCTAAAAATAACATTATATAGTCACAAATAGGTTTAAATAGCTTAATTTATCTCCAAATACCTTTGTGATTACACCTTAAATAGCCTAAAACATAAATCAAATGCCCTTATCCCTAAAATCTAAGCCCAAAACCCAAAACCATAAATGTGTATGTACAGGAAGTTGGGGGAACATTCTATAGACATAACCCATAATGCATACATATTATAACATAAAATGTATGGATTATTGTTATAACACATACATGTTATGGCTTAGCATTACTGAGCCATAATGCGTATGTGTTATAACAATAATGTGTACATGTTATTGAAATATATAGGAACACGTACTTGTTCTTATAAGTTTTAATAACACATATGCATTATTAAAACTATAAAATAATAAAACCCTCATCATCTACATTTTTTACATTCACAATTTACTGATTCCTATTCATGTTTTAGCTATAAGATCATGTTTTGGCCTGTAAGATTCAAGTTTTTCCCTCCATTAACCAGATTGATGATGCCACTATGAAAAAGAGGTATGTTTTTTGTAGATTAAATCAATTTTTTTGATTTTTTTAATTTTTATTTAATGTGAATTTTAAATTTATTTTTTTATTTTTTTGCAATAGGTCAGTATGCTCTTCTTAACCCTCCACCTAACCTTCGGCCCAACCTGCCTAACCCTCCTAACCCTCCACCTAACCCTCTTGTAGTTCGACTAGATCCCCCAGGAAGCCAAGAGGAATTATTTGCTCACATAGTTGAGAAAAAAATTGAAATTGAGAAAATAATTAGAATAATGAGGGATCCCACTTCTAGAAACATCCACTGCACTTATTTGGTCGATAACCTAGAGTTATTATTAAGTCAAGTTGACTCGATAACAAGTCAAATTGATAGATGGAGGTCATATAGGGATATTTTTAGGGATTAATATAATGATAAATTGTCAAAATTTGAGGTGAAGACCAAAAATATATAAAAAAATCAAATTTATGCCTTATTTATTGACTTGACCACCAATGCCCCATTTTTCATAACAACCAAATGTTTCCTAATCCACCGATACCAACATGATTTGATTAAGGCTAATATTTGGGAGAGATGGTGGATGGTGTTTGACTATCCCCCTTGTAATAACCATGAGGTCCCTTTGTACTTTTTGAGGAAACTCTATTGTGAGTTTATCCTCAATCAAATTTTAAACTACTTTGACTATGGCGATTTTTAGGGCTAAAGGAAAAGCTCCACATAGGATCGACCAGGTACACATCATGTACCTAATTGACCTACAAGGATCCCTACCTAAACTCCACTTCATCCAGATATTCTCTCTATGGTGATAGAGGTTGTGGATATAAACACTTTTCATGCACTTAGTGCACTTACTGATACACTCATTCATCATATAAGTATACCTTTAGAGATATATGATTGAGATACTCCAACTAGTGGTCATACCCAACCCCACCGATGTAGATGTTGTGGTGCTATAGGCACTATAATTTTTGATGACGACAGTGGAACTTCATGTGGATTGGAGGATGTGGTCTTGATTGATGAGTTATTGGCAGACATATTTGGTTCGGATACATTGGGAGACTGTACACACATGTAGGTATCTTTTATATAAATTTATTTTTAAATTTGTAAGTTATATTTGCAATTAAAAAAGGTATAAACTAATTTATTCATTTAAATTGAATAATATATATGTATTTTTTTGTGTTCTAGGAGGAGACGTTGCCTTCAATATCATAACTAGGTAGTGAGATAACCCAGACTGATACATATATCTATGTTAGTATGACACCATATACATTTATAGAGGTAAAATTTCAAGTGAATGTTATATACTCTAGATGTATATTCATACGCATTAATTCCATCCTTGGTAGATTTTGTGTAAGAATTTATATAAGATACCTAGCATAATTTTTTAAGAGTTTTTATTGTTTGATGTGTTAACATGGATTGTCATAACTTGGTAGAAACTAATCTCCAATCTCAACTATGTTTTAAATAACAAAAATAGAAAGTTGAACATTTTATTGATATACCATTATATGTAGTTTCTATAGTGGGCCAATCCCAATTAGTAGGATTGGATGTACATGCACACACACACACACACGCACACACACACACGCACGCGCGCGCACACACACACACACACACACACACACACACACACACACACACACACACACACACACACACACACACACACACACACACACACACACACACACACACACACACACACACACACACACACACACACACACACACACACACACACACTCTCACACACACACACACACACACACACACACACACACACACACACACACACACACAATTTATTTGATAAAATTGTTTGGCACAATAATTTTTTATCAATTTGTTAATCAAGCATAACATGTCTTCATAAATATGAACACCACTTCTTTATTTTAAATACTAGCCTCATAGATAGACACTTGATTATTTGTTATCCTAATCACATATAGTGGCTTAATTTATGTGATCAATATCCAAAATGGTCATAACTAGCAATTCAATTCCCATCTTGATTCCATATGAGCATAATAATTTCATCTCTATCTATCGATTTATAAAGCTATATGGCATAACTTCTTGATCCCATTATACCTAGTCAATTCCATTGGTTTTTTGGGAGATTATCCATTAGATCCCATTGGTTTTTTAGGAGAGTGTCAACTATAATTACAACCTATATGTATATGGCATAGGCCTTGCAACCATATATAAATACTGGACCTCAACACCATATAGATAGATGGGGTTGAGTTGTTTGTTACCACCACCTACTTAGGGGGACCAAATACCTACTATATTTATTTAGGGGATAGGTTCTATCTATATCCATTGATGCAGAGTTATATCAGCTTCTATACCAACCTCTACCTATATCCGTTCCTTTCAAGGTTCTCCTTCATGCAATTATAAATCATTCCCTTAGTCCTTTGGGTAATAAAATAAAAATGATAATATTATTCAAATAAATTTTTATATATTCTCATAACTCTCTCTACATCATTTATCATGTCACTAACTCAAACTATCTATCTAGTTACCCCTCACATACACCTTTCTAGCTTTACCTTCTACTAGCCCTATTTTTGGGTAAAGCTCCTTGTTGGGAGCATCTGACAAATGTTCACTAGAAAATAATTACATATTTAAGGACCTATTTTTCCCATATAACTCCCACATTAACCATATAACACAACTCTCAAGAAAAATTGTACTTATTTCTTTAGGCCTCTCACCAATTTGCGCTCCATTTGTGCAAACCTCCTTAGTATTAAACATGTAATAAATTTACATATAATATATTAAACTTTATATATACCCATTTGGATCTTATATCTGAATAAATCAGTATTTTACCACATTATTTAGATAAATTCTCTTGTATCTATATCACCCCTTCTCCCTTAACCCTTCTCTATGCTTAACACTAGATCAGATCCTAATTTACGTACTTTTTCATCCCTGATAAGCATAAAACCATATCCATTAGTGAAAAGACATAAATTAATTTAATATTAAAAGTTTTTGGAATTTTTAATGGTCAAATCTCATTTTATACACTAAACCTTAGAATCAGGGTTTACAGGGCATTACTATGGCCGATAGCACACTAAAGGTGAAAATTTTTATCTTAGTGGGTTTCAAAACCATAAACCTTTTTCATTAGGTATATACTGACCCTATACAACTTTATCATTTAGACAATAATTTTTGAAATCCCACAATCAATAACAAATTTAAAACTCTCAGTTTATAACCTTGCATATGCACATAGGAAAATAGGGTATAGGGTCACTTTGACTTTCCTTCAAATCCCAATACATTCAAAACCTCATATGGGACTATATACACTTCCATTTACTATATTATATCCTATAAAATCTCAATGGAATCTAAAACTAGTTTCAACATAATATAACTTAGTCCTTTGATTGTATGTTACCCTTTAACAAATAGCGTGCTCAGGGATTGTTTCCTCTTTCACTATCAATCACTATAAACCTATATCAAGTTGATATCCCCCTTTATATGATCATTTAACATCCTTATTTAAACTCTTTATAATCCATAACAAGTTACAAGACTAAATACAAGGCACATAATTCTTAGTTTATAAACTATATGTTTTCTAAGAACAAAGACTTTGGACAAATAGGATTTTACCACTTCTTGACCAATTAGATTCTTAAAAAATTATTATCAACACTCTTATGCACATTCCTTAGCTAACCTTACACATAAGTCTATACCAAAAGATTAAAATGTTTGGACTATAGTTAAATCTTGGACTGTATGCAAGATTAAGTTTGTTAGCAACTTGTTTAATCAATGAATTGTCCAAGTTATTAATTATTAGGTTATTTGTTTAGCTGATGACTAGGGTGGACACTCCTCCATCATTATGACTCAATATAGACTCTATATTTTTTACTATAATGTCATCTACATAGGCACTCACTAAGGTATCTATATTCACTTGTAATTTTGAATTGTAATTTAGTACTTTTGTTTTAATAATTTTACTATATACTTTGACAAATATAACTTATATGCATAGATGTATTATGTATGCAAGGTTGTCATATGAAATTTGATAGTATGATTTAGATGACTACTATGACATCTCCTCATGTTTCTTCATCATTTGACATGCCTGTTTATGTAATTAAACCTGACATTATCCCAATCAAGTGTTAATGGAAAATTAAGGAGGACCATGAGATTGTAGTAAGTGTATGTTTAAATTATTATTTTTATTATAGTTTATAACATGAGTTTCTTAACTTGGTTTCATGTATACTTGTTAATTTTATAATAATTTTTGTATTTGAATAGGGTTAGCTATAAGTGAGTAATGAGCATTGTAGCCATGGTCAAACCTTAGAGGAATCTAAGGCATTCAGGATATCTCCATCTACAAGTAGGACATCCAAAGGAGAGTCTTCTTTGAAGAAGGCAAAAAGAAAGAGACTATTTGATTATGAGGATGTTGTAGATGATGTACTTTTTTATGTCTATATGGTAATATACATATTTTGGGCATTATATATGTGTATATGATGTATTCACCTGACATTAAATACTATGTTGTTAGACATGACGTAATTTTTTATATACCTATATGGTAATGCATTTATTATTGACATTGTATGCCTATATATGGAATTCATACATGGCATTATTATTTTTGACATGAATATTTAAGAAAACTAATGAAGTAAATCTTGTTTGAATCACTTGTGTTTAGATTATTATAAATGATTAGTTTTGAAATATTCTTAATGTCATGTCCCCTTTTTTAGTGGACATCGTCAGACTCGATGGTTAGCCTATTATGCGACCCTCGTAGGCTGATAGGATGAATAGAGGGTCTTGATGGAGCTTGGCGTGGCTTCGATTAGCAGAATTTCTACAATTGGCTTTCATCTGGGTCTTTCGAACATATTTGCCTAAGCTCCTATTATTTAGGGATATTTGACATGCATCATAGCACCCTTATTTTGACATGGTTATGTGCAGAATCACTCCCTGATTCACCAACTTTAGACGGTTTGAGGATCCGACATGTATTGAGTGAGATATTAATATTTGATTGATTTAATCAAATATTAATTATTTGGTCTAATTTTAAATTAGATATTAATTAATTAATTATTTGATCTAATTTTAAATTTGATATTAATTAATTATTAATTATTAATTATTTGGTCTAATTTAAGAAGCCCAAGTTCTAATTTGAGGAATTCTAATTTAAGAACCCCAAGTTGTAATTTGAGGAAATCTAATTTTAGCAAGCACACCTTTGGATGGTATAAGGGTTTCTCATGGGGGAGAGTATGTATTCATGATTGATTATTGATATTGAGTTTTGCTAAGAATTCTTCTGTGAAGACTGAGCCAAGGGTTCCAGGATTCCATTTGCATTGAATAACGTCAACTCTTCATTGTGTGCGATTCAGAGGTTGTGAGAGATCAGCCGATCTATTGCCAATTTGAGAGATAGCTTCATACAAAAGTTATCACAGAGATTTACAGGTTTGAGAGATAACTTCACATAGAAGTTATCACTGGTATTACAGGGATTTATTTTATTATGTTTTTGATTTAGGTTATTGATTCAGATATTGCACAGATAAAGATCTTCTATATTAGAGCCATCACAGATTTGTAAAAGATCAAGTTTTGAGACAATATTTGTATTCTTTTATATGCGTGCTAGAGATTCATTATTGTAATCATTCTAAAGAATAATAAGAGCACTGATTTCCTAGTTAAGAGATTTACTGTGGTTTATTTGTTTATTTTAATTTATCTTGCAAAATAGCATCTTTACTCATGCAAAATATATAACAAGCAAAATACAGAAAGATAGTCAGGGAAATATCCAGTTTCAGATAGGAGGGGAAATTGGGGATATTATAGTGGTATCAGAGCTAAATTCCTGCCATCCTATTGGATAGTTTGGGCAAATCAGAGCCAATGTCTTGCCATCTTGATTGGGTTATTTCAGATTGAATTCGATTATTAGTATGGCTTTAATAGGTGTCAAAGATTTGGAAGAAAGAATGCACAATGCAAAGAAGAAGTTAGATAATCTGTTTCAGCAAGCAGATGACATTCTAAAAACTTTGGAGGAGTTAGAAACTTATTTAGGCAAGGTTGATCAGTCAAATTCTTATGATATGCAAACAACGTTATCTCCAGCGTTTGGTTCATTGGTGAAGCCCCGATTATTGAGACATCGTGATGAGGTGGTAAGACTTGTAACTCTCTCTTGCATTAGTGAAATCATGAGGATAATCCCTGGCTTTAATTTTTATGATGATCGGATTATGAGAGAGGTACTTCATGCCATGGTAAAAAGCTTTGAAAAGTTGGATGACATTAGAGACCCTCATTTCTCAAAGAGGGCAAGATTACTTGAAATATTTGCAAGGTATGGATTTGAAAACATTATGATGTTAGTAGGTTGTATTGGTGGCATTCACAGGATGTTTAACATATTTTGGAATATTTTAGATGAGTTTCATTCCAGTGATGTATTAGCATCAATGCACTCTATCATGTTCACAATCTTGTTTGAGGAGGAGGATAAAATTTCTAAACTTTTGGCAAAAGATTTATGGTATGTCTGGACAAAAGAGAAAAATGTCTCACCTAGAGCTGGTATGTGGTTAAAGAGTTTAATTGATAGGCCTAAGGATCGTAGTACTTTCCCTATGACATGCATAAGTTGGCATGATGAGTTTGATAGACATGCTGATCTAGTACAGGGAGACATTAACACATCTTCAGGTAATGATTTATCTGCATTATCTTCACAGGTAGGAGTAGTTGAGGATGTTGTGGATGAGCTTTGTCTTAAGGTGAGTTCAGCTCAGGTGTTAGACAGTGAGGATGAGTCTGATGCTTGCATTCAGAGTGTGGAGGTGTACTCAGATGTTAGTACACTGAGTGTTGGTGATGAGTATGTTCCTGCAGTTGTTGCTAAGGAGCATGTTGTTGGGGCCGACACACATGTTCAGGACTTGGGAGTACCTGGTACTGATGAGTTTGGGATACCCATGGAGTTGAGTCTCCAGATTGATTCTTCTCACACCGATGACAGTGTGGTATAGTTGATCATGCCACCTTTACAGAGGGATCAGTTATGGGATGGATTGGCACCATCTTTTGTAGATGGAATTGGTAGTAGCAAGTTACACAGACTGCAGTATCGACACATCCAGGGCAGTTGTGATTTTAGAGATTGGTTGAGTTGCATTCACTAGTTTGATTATGGATTCCTCTTGGTTATATTTAAGAGGATATTGCAGGAACTTGCATTGATTAATAGCAATGTAGAGCATAACTACATTTGGGATCCAGGGAAATTTTTTTTCCCACCTCATTTTTTGTTTACTAGTAAATTTGTTGTAGAAATTTCAGATATGAAACAAGAAACTCAGAAAAGTCCACTGAGGTCTCCTACATCTAAAAGGGAGCTTGTAATGGAGAGAAGTGTTTATAGTTGTGGTGCAATTGACTTAGAAGAGCTCCTAATGCCCATAAAGGCAATTATTTCAAAGAAGTTAAGTTATAGCATAGTCAAATTTGAGGGTGAAGAACAAATTTCATTCTGGAAGAAATACTCTCAACATCTTGTGGGGTCGGACAAGTTTCCAAAAATGTACAGGGTTTTTTTGCCAATCTGCTCTAGTTTGCCTAGGCTGCTTGTAGGTGTAGCAGGCGGTAGTTACATCAGTCCTCTTGGTCCTAATTTTACCACACAACAATTGCTTATTCCATGCAAAGGGCTACCTCAAGATAAGAATCCTGAGTATCAGATGAGAATGCATCCAATTTTTAGAAGGCTTAACTTTCCAAAAATAAAGGCGAGAAGTGCAAGACCCAGGCCACATCATGCTGTTCCTGCCACTTTCAAGCCTTTAAAGATTGGATATGAACTTGGACAGCCTAGAAGCCCTCCTAGTCTCGAGTATTCTCCTCATTATCTATTGCATGATGGGACGGGGAATAGTCCCAAAAAATTGTCTGGTGCACAGACTCATGTACCGCACCTGAAGGCACAAAACAGAGCACTTGAAGATCTGGAAATGCCTGTGGAAGTAGCTGATGTGGACAAAGGTTTTCTTCAAAGAAAAGAGGTACTTGGAAAAATTTTCACAGTGAGGAAGTTGGCCATGCTAACCGCGCTGTTGCTGCTCTTTTTTCTATCCGTTATTCCAGATAACAGTCACAATGTAAGGGCCAATGCAGAGGTAGTGACCTCTCCAGAGGAGGCTATGGATCCTCCTAAGGTCGATGAGGGATTCGTGGCCATCCCTGATGCTCTTTCAAGTAATGCAAATGTCGCTCAGAGGGAGGGTGAATCTATATCGAGGAAGTCTCTGCAGGCCAATGCCCAAAAATACGAGTTCCAGGCTAAGTTTTCAAGGCTGATGGATATCATCATCAACTCCCTTTATAGTAATAAGGATATCTTCTTAAGGGAATTGATCTCGAATGCATCGAATGCTTTGGATAAAATTAGGTTCATGTCTCTCACGGACAAGAATGTGCTTGGAGAGTGCGATGATGCCAAGCTTGAAATCAAGATCAATTTGGATAAATTAAAGAAGATAATTTCAATCTGGGACCATGGTATTGGAATGACTAAAGAAGATCTAATCAAGAATCTTGGGACAATAGCCAAATCTGGAACTTCAGCGTTTGTGGAACAAATGCAAATTGTAAGAGAAAATGCAGGGCGCAGAGGTATACAAGGCGAAAGAAAGGGTTTTGAGAATAATAATTTACAACCTTCAAGTGGAATTAATGGTGGCGTGCAAATGGGGGGCTGTGTAATTCTGGTTGTTTTGAGAAAAATGAAAGAGTGTAATTTACAAGTATCATTCAGCGATTGCCTGAGGGCAAGCAATTTCAGAAGGGGCGGATTGTCATGTCCCCTTTTGTAGTGGACATCATCAGACTTGATGGTTAGCCTATTATGCAACCCTCGTAGGCTGATAGGATGAATAGAGGGTCTTAATGGAGCTTGGCATGGCTTTGATTAGCAGAATTTCTACAATTGGCTTTCATTCAGGTCTTTCGGACATATTTGCCTAAGCTCCTATTATTTAGGGATATTTGACATGTAGTGGAGCACCCTTGTTTTGATATGGTCATGTGCAGAATCACTACCTGATTCACCAACTTCAGACGGTTCAAGGATCCGACATGTATTGAGGGAGATATTAATATTTGATTGATTTAATCAAATATTAATTATTTGGTCTAATTTTAAATTAGATATTAATTAATTATTAATTATTTGGTCTAATTTAAGAATCCCAAGTTCTAATTTGAGCAATTCTAATTTAAGAACCCCAAATTCTAATTTGAGGAAATCTAATTTTAGTAAGCACACCTTTGGAGGGTATAAGGGTTTCTCATGGGGGAGAGTATGTATTCATGATTGATTATTGATATTGAGTTTTGCTAAGAATTCTTCTGTGAAGACTGAGCCAAGGGTTCCAGGATTCCATTTGCATTGAAGAACGTCAACTCTTCATTTTGTGTGATTCAGAGGTTGTGAGAGATCAGCCGATCTATTGCCAATTTGAGAGATAACTTCATACAAAAGTTATCACAGAGGTTTACAGGTTTGAGAGATAACTTCACACAGAAGTTATCACAGGTATTACAGGGATTTATTTTATTAAGTTTTTGATTTAGGTTATTGATTCAGATATTGCACAGATAAAGATCTTCTATATTAGAGCCATCCCAGATTTGTAAAAGATCAGGTTTTGAGACAATATTTGTATTCTTTTATATGTGTGCCAGAGATTCATTATTGTAATCATTCTGAAGAATAATAAGAGCACTGATTTCCTAGTTAAGAGATTTACTGTGGTTTATTTGTTTATTTGAATTTATCTTGCAAAATAACATCTTTACTCATGCAAAATATCTAACAAGCAAAATACAGAAAGATAGTCAGGGAAATATCCAGTTTCAGACAGGAGGGGAAATTGGGGATATTACACTTAAGGACTAAAAATGTTATGAGATTGAGAATAACTTGTTAGGATAATGTTACAAATCGGACCCTTATAAGAAATTAAGAACAAACTAACATTCACTTGCTATGGTTTTCTATACTATGATGTGGTTTTCTAGGATAATGTTGTAAATCAAACATTCACTTGATATGGTTTGATTTGAATCTTCTTTCATAATCTACCTCCTCTTTTGACTCTTTGGACTTAATTTAGCTTCTTACACCTAATAAGTATTTCTTTTACTCTTAGTATAACCTCCTTGATGGCATTGATCTCTATCCATACATATTTTATCTCATTCCATTCATGTCTCATTCACAAATTTCCTTTCAATCTCTTTCAAGTTTCTTCCTAAGCACCATCTTTGAGTCTCAAGGACCAAATATTGGTCTATGTTACAAGAGCTCAAACTATTGTAACATATGGTCTTAGATGATCATAACATACCTGGTAAAACCCCCTTAAATTACTCAAACAATAGCATACTATCATTCCACACTTTATGGACACAATGCTCTCTCAAGGCTTGTGGCCTTTTTTTACTATATTTTTCCTTATACAAAAACATTATGATTTATCAAGAGATTATAAGCGAAATTATAGGTATGATCTATTAATTTTCATGTCTATGTCAAATTTCATATTCCAACTCCACCTCTAACTATCACTTCCTTCATTGGCCTACCCTCATTTAATCCTAATTAGACCTATTCCAAACCCTCAATCCTAAAATCCATACACATCCATATAATCTCAAGTTAAAACCTTTTGATTCACCTTGTATATGTATATGGGAGCAAGATTACAAAGTTTCATTAAATTCCCATGGTTAGATCACTCAAAATTGCCTAAAGCTTGCTAATCTAGGGTTTTCCATGCCCTGGGGTACATACTCTCCAAATGACCAATTTGACCTTCCCACTAATCTTATTTTGTCAAAAATATACTCATGACATCTAAAACATACCAATTTGACCTTTTTATTAAAGGCCCCAAGTCTTCCTTGTACCTATTTTCCACTTTTACCCAAGTAGGACTATAAGTCCTACTAGGCCTAATTCATGTTCTTCAAGATTATTTTTCCCCTATGACCTTATTGTTCACTCTTGACCCCACTCTCACATTTGGCCATGTCTCCTTCCATATAATTGCCCCAACCTCCAAACTACCTTCAACACTTAAAGTATGGAAGACATAAATTTAGTTATCATAATTGTCATTGTGTTATGTTAAATTTATATGTTGTGTGTAAAGAAGGTTTTTGAGTACAATTTCAGTGGATTGACATAATTTATCCATATTTTCGCTCCTCACCGAAAGTTTTGTCATAATATCTTCTACCTCTAACTAGAAACTTTGCCTCCAGAACTAGTAGGTGTAAATTCACCACTTTGAGCACATCTATATAGGCAAATGACACGTGCTCCAAGAACCTTGACACCCACTTCCACCTACAAATGAATTTTCACTAATATGTTAGAGCACAAAAACATTGATGAAAAATGTTGTCAAAGTTGAAGCTATGGTCTGAGAACTCAATTTTAAATGTTTGTTGGCTAAAAAATGGCACTACCAACACATCCAAAGGGGAGAATAACATCTAGGACTAGGTTCTTAACCTCTCATCTAGCCCAGATGACAAACCCACCACCCATTTCAGGCTCAAGAATGCCCTTCTCAATACAAGAAACATGTTGATTTTTAGCCTTACTTTAGGCATGCATAAAAAAAATTGTATGTTACATGGAGGAACCATAAGATCCTTCAAGTGCATGTGAAATTCCTATAATTATACCTCAAATATATTTTGAATCACCTTTAAGATTAATTCATGCCAAAAGTTGGAATAAAGGGATCTAAAATGCATATTTTTGGTAGTGAAGAGACAACTTCTTGACCTCCAACTAGTAACTTTGTCTCTAGGACCACCAAGTGCAAATAAACCACTTCAAGCACATTTATTTAGGAAAATTACACATATTCCAAAAATTTGACATACACTTCCACCTGTAAGTGAATTTTCACTACTGTTTTGGAGCATGAAAACACTAACAACAAATATTGTTAAAGTTGAAGCTACGGTCTTAAAATTCAATTTTTGGTGCTTATTGGGTTAAAAATGACACTAAAAACACATCTAAAGGGGAAAATAATGTTTAGGATAAGGTTCTTGACCTCCCATCTGGCCTGAACAATAAACCCACCACCCATTCTATGCTCAAGAATGCCCTTCCCAATACAAGAAAGATGCTAATTTTTAGCCTAATTTTAGTCATGTATAAAAAAAATTAATTCATATGGAGGAACCATAAGATACTTTGTGTACATTGTAAATTCCTCTAATTACACACAAAATATAGTATAAATCAACTCTAAGAGCAATCCATGCCAGAAGTTACACTAAAGGGTCCTAAAATGCAACATTTTGGTAGTGAAGAGATAACTTCTTGACCTCCAATTAGTAACTTTGCCTTCAAAATCTATAGGTAGAAATCCACCACTTTGAACCCATATATATAGGAAAAATATACATGTTATATATGCACATCATATCCCTATGGCTGCTTCATATACAACTTTTCATCTAAATCACCATGAAGAAAAACAGTTTTCACATCTAACTATTCTAAGTGCAAATACTCAAATTCAATTGAACCAAGAAAAGTCCTAATAGAAGTCATTTTTAAAATATGAGAAAAACTCTCATCAAAATTAATACTTGATATTTTTGCAAACCCATTGACCACCATCCTATCCTTATACCTTTTTCTCCCTTCATCTTCTTCTTTTATTCTGAAGATCAACTTGTTTGGCAATGCAATCTTGCCCTTGGGTAGCCTTACCAAATCCCATGTTTGGTTCTCCATAAGATATCTATGCTCCTCATCCATGTCTTACTCCCACTTCTTCCTGACATCAACCTACATTATTTCTTCATAACACTCTAGTTCTCCATTGTTAGTGAGTAATACATAATTCAAAGGAGGAAAATGTTTAGGTTCTCTTCTTACTGTCACCAAGAATTGAGGACTACATTACTCACGTTTATATTATTTTAATTCCTTATGGAATGTATATGGAATAAAGAGTTCTCCCATTTTATAGAAGCAAGGAAAAATTATTTGTAAAAGGGTAATATTCAAAAAATTTGGTGTATTTTGAATTTTTAATAGAATCCATGAAAAGGTTAGCATGTGGATGAATTCATTTTATTGTGTTCCAACGTAACTAATGGGTAGTGGTTTTCATACATGGTGATCATTATATCATGCACATTAGATTCATAGGTACTAGTTTAGAAATTAAGGTTGGCATAAGGAATAGTTTTAAAGTTAACCCATATTAATATATTGATTTTTTAGATTTATTTTTACACTATTTCTAGTGATTTTGGTATTTGAGTTATGATGATGTTGAGCCACCAAGATTTGCTACCTAGTTAGTTCGAGTGTTTGTAGACTACCTTATATGCTGAATAGACTAAGGACTTGGTATGCATATATTTTTTTTTACCTTTTTGATTCATTTTTGTATGTTTGAATATTTATTTTTGATTTTCTATATTTGACACTTCTATGTATATTTTATCCATTTTAGAGGAGTGTCGATACTAATGAACCCAAATACTATGAAGATAAGAAAATACCAATATACAAAGCTTATGAAATAATAACTAGTATTTATTTGTATTGAATGATTCAAATAATTTTAAACAAAGCATAAATAAGCCTTGACTCATAATTAAATTTAACATGCAAAATTTGGAACTCTAAAAATAAATAAAACTTGACTTATTATTTTTAGCAGTTGCTATTTTTTATAGATTTTGCATGCAAGTGCACATAGTTATAAAAATATTCAAAAGTGATCTAAACAATAAAATTAACTTATAAGATTAATAAAAATTGAAATTAAATTTTGGTTATAAAAATATATAATTTTTAATATTATAAAATACCAAGAAAACATTAAACTTGAATTTTAGACCCTTATATGGTCACATATGGCCTCCAAAAAATATCAAAAACATCCATAACTAGACAAGATAGGTTATGGATACACCTAAATTTTATATATAGTTATTTTGGTTGGAATATGGAATAAAATAGAGTTACGGATCAAAATTTATGGTCTCTGGAAGTTCAACCTATTTTTTTGCATCATTCTCCTCTGGTTGAAAATAAGTCAACTCTTGCGAGTTGATCTGATTATACTGATACCATTTATTCTTATAAATATTATTTAGCTCCAATTATGTAATCCAAGTGTTGTATTCTTACTTTAATCCTTCCCACTATACCAAATACATGTCATAACTTCCTTACCATGTGATTATTGTTTCCTTATCTAGAACCTTCACCATCTTCTCTTTCTTCTTCTTTGGCACCTATTGTTTCAAATCTACTTGTTCATATTTTTCACCTTCACCATCTTCTCCATGGAAATAATATAAATCTAAAACACTAAATACTAAATAGATATCAGTATTCTATGGTAAACTCACGTCGTAAGCATTGTCATTAATTTTCTTCATAATTCTACATGGTCTAATCTTTTTGTACTTCAACTTGCTATATGTGCCTTTCAAAAATTTATCTTTCCTCAAGTTAACTATCACTACATCTTCCTATTCAAATATTTTTGACCTTATTCTAACATTTTTTACTTCTTTATACTTCTCATTACTTTCTTGCAACATATTTATTACTTATTATTATAACTATTGTATATATATTCTACAAACACTTTTGCATCATCACTTACTTGTTCTACAATTGGCAATTGTATCAAATTTAAAACACTCATAGGATTTATCCCATAAAAAAATGAAATGATAAATTTCCTCTTGGTCTATTCATTGAACTATTATATACAAACTCATCTTGTGGTAAAGCTAAGTCCCATTGTTTGGGCATTTCTCCAACTATGCATCTCAATAAATTTTCTAAGCTCCTATTTATAAATTTTGTCTATCCATATATTTGAGGGTGATATGCACTATTAAATTATAACTTAGTAACTATTGATAATAACTCTATAAGGTCAGTACCTTAATACCTTTAATGGAACTATCCCATGTTTTGAAAAAATTTAGTGACAAAATATAACACTTGTGATGGTAATGCCCAATGATAATAATCATATTTGGTTGGATGTGAATTTAGGATTTAAATAATTTTAAATAATATTTTAATGCATTTTTTGGATCGATCATATCTTACATTGTTTTGATAGTGTATTTGTAGAGAGTTTTGCATGCTAGAGATGTTTTATTATGGAAATCATCTAGAGATTGTTAGCGATACTTGTTTGGATGATTCTATTTGGAAGATTATCGATAAGGTTAGCCTTAGACACATGGATTGATTAGGTTAGATGACAACCTTAATAGAGAGATAGATGGTGATATATGAATATTTTAGCTTCCTACAAGGGAGATGAATGTGAATTTGGAGGATAGGTGATAAATAATGAGATTGAACATAGTTGGATAGTTGATGATTGTATGAGCCAATGTGGGGTAGGGGTATTTGCTTTTTTCTCATATAAATATTTCTAAGGCAATATAGATGAGATGATTCTACAGTGTTACTTGAATATATGATCACTTCTGATGGTCTGAAATTATAGAAATCCATATGTTTCTTGTTTTCTAATTTTATTTATATGGTGGTGGCACTATTTCAGTTTCGTATTGTATGTATGGTTTTTTTCATGTCATTAAGGAGAGAGGCACTAGATATTCACGTGGTTTTACCATGGTTGCTCATATATATATATATATATATATATATATATATATATATATATATATATATATATATTACAAATTTGCTTTGGAGGGCCATACTCAAGGCCTTGGTATTATGACCTTGCTAGATATTTTGGTGTATGAGTATATAATTTTTGTTTGACTAGTTGGAGGGCCTCATGGTGATTGAGTCCCTCTAATATAGTCATATATGAAACTAAGTACACATCTCAATCTTATACGGGAATGTGTTCTAATCTCCGTTACATCACTTTGAATTAAATGTAAAATAACATTTTCTCTCCATGACATTATTTTAGGAAACTTTCTACTTATTCCTTTCCCATTGTAAAACCTTCACACACGATGTGTCGTTGAGAGATTTTAGAAAAGCATAGACCATGTTCTATTTATCTATAAGTCAAAAAATTTGATAATTAGCATTTCCCAAGTACTCATGCCATAACATGATCATTTCATTATGCTTTGAAATAACACACATATGCCTATCTTCACACTTAGAGGCAAATTCCTTAAATTTTTACAATTTATTTTCAAATTTTCTAAAATCAGTGACCTTATATTTATCATTCACATATTTGATTAGGCATATGTCATTGTAAAATTATATATTATAAATTTATTTACAACTTTAAATACCAAAACAAGATTTGTTTTTAAAGTCTGAAACTAGCTTCACAATTTTGAAAACACCATTATAAACTTTAACATTTTTAGTTCCTTTAACATATAAAAAATTATTATTACCCAACAAGATTTTTATTTAGTGTTATCACTACTTAATGATTCAAATTATTATTTTTAATGACATGTGTTATGCAAAACCATAACCAATAACCTAATCATCCTTATGTGAACTATTTCCTTTAAGAGCCACACATATAACATTACATTTACAATCATGATTTTTTGCAACTTACTTATTTTCCTTTCTATATCATCGATCCTTTTGTACTGATAATCAGCTTTTTGATGTAACCTACAACAATAATTACATTCCCATTTGGGATTATCTCTATGATCATCATGATTCTTAGATGAGTTTTACATGTTATCATCCTTCCAATTCCTCTCTCTTGACTTATATTGATTGTATTGAAACTTATTATAGTTTTGTTTTCCCTTTGTCATGCGAATATGAGAATCATCATTAAAAGTCCCATTTTCTTTGATTAGACATTTTCCTTCCTACAATAGCTTAGCATATAGATATTAAAATTTGATATTTTTTGATTTGTTAGTAATTACTAGGCATCTTATAAATAGTTGATAAGATATTTGTATACTTGATATTATTATTTACATACAATACTTATCTTTTATACTCTTATCTAGAGAAGCAAGTTCATTCTTGTTTTCTTTTATCTTTATAAAATGATGAAGTAGCTCTTGTGTGTCCAAAAGTCTCATATTATACAATTTTGTAGTGATAGTTAGTATCCATACACAACTTGAATTCTCATGTGTTGTTTAAGATAGATTATACCTTGACTTTGATTCTCTCATTGCAAACTTATAGAAAAACATCATTTGAGAGTGTGAGTTTTTTCCACACCACTACTATTTCATCTCTTATTATCCAATTGTCTTGATGCTCATAGGAGTTTAAGGGCCTTTTTTATACATCAATATGAAGTTAATCATTGTTTTAAAGGTTAGAAATATCTTCATATGATATACCAAATCATAATATTTTTTTATATTTAATTTAATTTATCTAAAAAGAATATTGTTTGATTTCATTGTTATTAAATCCACAAAACACTAAAACAAAGATTTATTTCATGTTTATAATCTCCTTCATAAAAATAATATAAAAAAGGATTAACAAAAGGAAACTTTTTAAAAAAACTTTAATCCCTTCAATAATAAAATTTAATTGGATAATGCTAAAATTGGTCTTTCTATAATCTTCTTCTTAAAAAAATCAAAGCTTTCTATGGTTACTCTAGTCAATGCAAATTCCTTCCCTCTGATGCAAACTATTAATAGTGCCACAATACTACTAAAATTTTTCATAATTTTTTTTTGTAAAAAGCTACTAAACCATGGAAACTTCTTACCTCTATAATGATTTTTGAAATAGGCCACTCAACAATTGCCTTTATATTTTCTTCATCCATTCTCACACCATTTACTGAAACTATAAATCCCAATAATATGAAATTTTTCTTCTTAAACTTACACTTCTTCAAATTTGCATACAAATCCTTTCTTAACAAATATAGTACCATTATCAAATTTTATAAGTGTTATTCTTTAATCTTACTAAATATCAAAATATCATCAAAATAAACAACCACAAACTTACTAATATATTGTCATAGTATTGTATTCATCATCCTCATAAATGTGCTAGGTGCATTAGATAACTAGAAGGGCATCACCATCCACTCATATAAGCCTTCCCTATTATTGAATGTAGTTTTCCACTCATATCCTTCATAAATTCCAATCTGATGATAAACACTTCTTAGATCAATCTTGGTAAAATGTTTTTTTCCTATAAACACATTCTCCATCATCCATAGTTATTTGGAGTTAGAAATGTTGGTGTTGCACATGGAATCATACTCTCCCTTATCACCTTCTTTTTTATAAATTAAATAACCTATTTATTTAATTTTATGTGTTTTATTATACTCATCCTATAAACTACTTGATTGGGTAGATTTAATCTTGGAATCAAATCAATATTATTTTGAATATCTCTCTTTGATGGTAAACCATCTAGTAACTCATCAGGAATAACATCTACATATTTTTTAAATATTTTTACTACTTTTGTTGGTATTTTGACCATTTGTATGTCTTCATCCTTTTCTAATAAAACATAACAACAACCTTCCACCTTCATATCTTGGATAAATTATTTAGTAGAGAGCATGTCTTCTGCCTTCTCTTCCTCTTTAAGAGGTAACAAAACTACCTTTGTACCACCTTTCCAAAAAGTGTACATGTTTTTTTATTTCATCTTGACTTAATTTCCTATAAAATTGCCCTAATAGCACATGGCATGCATCCATTAGAATAAAATAACACCATATTTCATCATTATAAGTCTTTCCTATATAAAACTTGATTAAGCACCTTTTATTTATTGTAACCTCATTTCCTTTCTTGAACCATGAAATCTAATAAGGATTAGGATGTTTTTCACATTGTAAATGTAAGTTCTCTATAATTTCTTTAGAAACCATATTTTCATAACTACAACCATCTATAATTACTCTATATACCTTTCCATTTGAACTACATCTTGTTCAAAAAATGTTTGATTGTAGCTATGCATCAGCACATTATTTATTATACACTTGTTCCTTCCTCAGAGAGATCATTTTTATTCTCATCATGAGATTATCTTCAACATCTACTTGTGTAATTTTAGTATTTTGTTCTTATATCTCATCCTCAATTAGATTCACTCTTGGGTGATCCTCTTGCATCCTTTCTTGATCTTGATAATGCAGATACTGAAATGCACTATGCCCTTCTTATCCATATCTATAGTAAATATAATATCCATGCTAATTCTAGAACCATCCCCTAGCACCACCATAACCTTGTCCTTTCTGAAACCCTCTCCCTCTTTGTTGGTATTGTAACCCTTGCCTATTATCATCTTGCATTTCTACACCATGTGATGATTCACCTCTATTAGTATTAGACCCACCTCTGGTGCTTTTAAGCCCATCTCATCCCCTTATTGGAGGGGGTCTACCTCTTCTTGGACCAATAGATGTTGTTCTAAAATTATATTTATTTTATTTTACTTCTACCTTCAGAGATAATTGATAAACCTTCTCCATGTAAATTATTATATGCATGATTAATTCATCTTGAATAGTAAATTTCAAACCATTTACATACCTTGTAACCATCTGCTCATATTTTTCATCATTCTCCATTTGTATGGAAAGATTATAAAATTCATCTATATACTCTTGTATAATGTGATCTTTTTCCCTCAATTTTTGGAATCTTCTGTATAGTGTTTTTGTATAATCCATAGGAAAATAATCTCCCTTAGCTTATTCTCTATCTTTTTTGACGTATTAATTTTCTCTTTACCTTTTCTCTATCCTTTTTTCTATAGGTGATCCCACCAAATAATTTCATGACCTTTCAATTTTTTTAATGTAAACTTTACCATCCTGTCTTCTCTCATAGTCTTCCACTCAAATAACTTCTCCATGCTATTCATCCAATCTATCAAATTTCTCTAGTTTTAAACTACCTCCATAATCTAGAATATCAACTTTGATTCTTTCATTTTTTTCCTTATAAATCCCAAACCATCCTCTCTTCCATTGATGGTGGCTAATCTTGTTGTTCTTCTTCTTACTAAATTTATTCATTATGATCTATGTCTTCCTTGATTTCATCACCACCTTGTCTTCTTCTCTGATTAGTGATAACCTCTATTAATTGTTATAATTACATCTAGAACTATTATATAGTCCAGTTCATCTATGTGATACATCCTCATCCTCTTTCCATTTCTTACTCCTCCAAGATTCAACCTTACTCTAATACTAAATAATGAACCAAAAACACTATCAAGACCAAAAATTACAATAGGCCAAGATCTAAAATAATAAATCAGAATTACTTCGTATTGATTGAATATAAATAATTACAAACCACACATAATTAAGCCTCAAATTAGAAATAGATTTAACATGAAAAAAAAAATTGAAATCTAAAGAAAACTTCTATTCTTAGTAGCTATTATTTTTAGTAAGTTTCGCATGTAAGTGCATGTAGCTCTAAAAATCCCCTAAAATAATATAAGCACAAAAATTATCTTATAGGATTAATTTCAACTAAATTTCATGTTCGACCATAAAAATATGTAATTTTTAAAAATATAAAAATCCCCAAAAAATCATTAAACTATAATTTTAGACCATTAAATGGTCACGTTTGACCTCTATTAAATATTGGAAACACCTCTAAGATAATTGAGTTGCTTAGGAAATCAATGAAATTTCAAGATGGTCATTTTGGCATTTGGAAGAGCTCAAACAAAGATATGGATCAAAAGTTATGACCTTTGAAAATTTGGCCTATTTTTTCTACATCAATTACAAAGACATCTTGAAATGATGCAACATAGTGATTATTAATGACCGACTATTGATGACCTATATACTTTTCAAATCAATGTGATGAATCATCACATAATTGAAAACTCACACCAAAATGTTTTTTAGGTTATACCTATTTTCACTAAATGAAATGCATTCAAATAAGCATAAAAATAAATGTATAATACAATAAAAAGGTATATTTTATATTTGATTTCAAATGAGCTTTGACTTATTTTATACATTTTCATGCATTTTTATTTGTCCAAAATGCAATTTATTTTTTGATGCTTTGGATTGTTTGATCAAACAATTTAATCCAAGTAACTAAGAGGACTAAAGGATCTTATAAATGTGTAAGGGTATTGGTTAGTTGCATCTAACATTTGAGAGACAACCATCATTGATCATGGAAAATTAGATCATGATAAAAAGTTTTATTTTCTTAAAATAATAGGTATTTAAAGTCATGCTAACATCACATTCTAATTTTAGATTAAAATTAAATAAAACCTCAAATCCTAATGTCAGATTATAGTCATATGATAATGTAAAGTGCTAAGTCAATTTAATATTTTTTAAATGGCTTCTTTAAATTTGAAGTCGATAATGATATCAATATAATGTCATATTTTTAATATTAAGTTAATTTTAGTTCGACATTAAGATAAATTACATTAGGGTGTCCTAAAAGTGACTTTAAATATGAATTTAATCATGTAAATTGAAACTAATAATTTATTTATGATGAATATATTCAACTCAAAACATTTTTAAACAATAAATAAAAACTACAACAAATCTAAAACCTTTCTTTTAGATATTTTGTAAACATGAATTTTAATCTAGTTTTAGGCAAATGTTTTTTTTTTTAAATACATAGAGTGAATATATCCAACTCAACAAAATTTATAAACAAAACATAAATTTTCAAAACAAAATGCAGCTCTACAATCATGCATATTTTTTAAATAGAGAACAATTTCTTTTTTGGGCATCACTCATGACTTTGTTAAGCTTTGGAAATGTCATATCAAATGATGATGGCTAGTGAAAATTATCTATGGTGGGAAAACTATTTTTCAAAGATAAATATAAATAGTGGGTATCATCATATCAGGAAAAGGTAAGGAGATGAATGGAACAAATCCTTCAAGATGAATGAATAAATGTATAAATGGAGAGTTATATTATTATATTTATCTTGGGTCTTTAGTGTGGAAATCCTTAGTCCTTATTTCACCAACTCTCATACCTCATGACAATTAGGGGAAAATATGTTATAATGTCATCCTACCCTTTTAGGTAATCATATATCAGAAATAATACCATCCTTAATCATATTTTTAGGCTTCTTAAAAGGGTCGAGATAAGTTTCTAGTATCAAGACCTGCCGCTAAATCATCAATTATATACATCACCATAAGCACCTACTCATGTAAGTTATATATATAGTTTAAAATAAATGAAATAAAAAAGTTTAAAAATTTAGTTGTTAAATAACTTATCCTAGTCCACTTCCTACTAATTAGGGTCTTATTCATCATCTGATTTCATATATACCTCTTGATCCTTCCCTTATCCTCCCTCAAACTAATTCCCTATGTGAGCCTTAGCTTGAGCTCATTCTCATCCTTCATCTACAAATTATTCATCCTTGTCATATTTTAATAATCTGGATTTCCTCTTCATAATTCCTTGTTACAATTTGAGTGTTGCTTGCCATCTAAATGAAGCAATATAACTTTTACCTAAAAATGATTATTAAATAATCTGTGTTTTATAAACCATTGTATAATTTTAATACATAAAATATGTTAAAATAATCAAATAAAAATTTCCATAGAATTTATCACGTCATATCCATGACATCTCAAACATTACCATCCATCTATAGTTCATAAAATATAAATGAAATGATAAAAAATTTGATAAAAGATAAAAAATACTAAAATTAAATGAATCATCATCATCATCATCATCATCATCATCATCATCATCATCATCATCATCATCATCATCATCATCATCATCATCATAATAATAATAATCATCATCATCATCATCATCATCATCATCATCATCATCATCATCACACATACACATAGTCAATATACATCAATATTAAGTACAAGGTCATAAAATTAATATGGCAAGTGTGGTTATAAAGTTAAAAATAATTAAAAGAGTAGCATTACCAGCATATTATATCTCCTAGGAATAAATCGTAACTATACCTTATGGGAGTTACCTAACACAAACTTTCATGGACTTACACTCTTGTTCTAATGTTGTCTACCAAGTGTTGGTTTCTAGACTAGGAGTTCTATCCTCCTCTAGTCATTGTGATAAAAGAGGCATGCTTAATCAATGTTGCAAGAATGTGGTAGTGTTTAAACTTACACCTCTAGTATGGAAATCCTCAACCTACATCACACCAACACTCAAACCTCATGATAAGTACATAGAAAGATGTTATAATGTCATCATACACTTGGAAAAAATCATAGATCAGCAGGAAGACCATCCCTACTCATACTGATAGGCCCATAGAAAGGTCAACACATTTTTAAATTATATCAACCTCTAATAGTAGTCGTTAAGTTTTTGAATCACCATAAATACACACTCATGTAAATTATATATATCATTTAAAAATAAAATAATCTAAAAAACATGATTAGAATATAGTTTTAAAAGAACTTACCCTAGTCCACCTCCTAGTAATTAGAGTCATACTCATCATTTGATCTCATATCTTCCTATTGATCCTTCCCTTTTCCTCCATAAATATGTTTCTCTATGTTATCCTTATATCTATCTCATCCTTTTCCTTATAATATCAACTAACTCAATCTTTTCCTACTTTGGTAACTTATTTTCCACGTCCTGAATCTATTCTTTATTGTTGTGTAACATATTTCAAGGTCTCAGGGCCTATCTAGTATATAAAAATGAGGATGAAGAGTTGGTTAGATTAGTAGAACACTATAACTATTTATAGCAATCATAAACCCTAGTTTTGAAGAGAGTGTTGATGACTCCACCAAAGGTAAATAGTGAATCAACATAAAAGAATAGCTTATTTCAAATAATATACACGTCATAGGGAAAATGTTACGATGTGATTATGGACAAAAGAAACACATACATCTTAATGACATGAATTATGGTGGATAATTTGGATTTAAAGAAGGTGACATTGAGACCCATTAAACTTTTCATGGTTACAAAAGGGCCATCAAGTGCTAGTAAATGAGCATTGCCTTGTGAATTTAAAAATAAGTGCATACCATGATGAGGTGTGATGCCAATGGATGTGTCTCACTAAACTTATAAGAGGCACTGAAAGTATGATATAATGGTTTTACATGATTATATATAAAAAATTATCACCTATTAAAGAATAACATAAAGTTTACATCGAGTCCATTGAAGGACAAGGAAGAAGGCAAGTGAAGTAGTGTTTTCACATGAGTGTTGATGGTTTCAAGAAAATTATTCCTAAAAATGGTATATGATTATAAGGAATGTTTTGTGATTACACAAAATTCATCACAAGAATGATTTAAAGACATTAGAAAAGAAAAGGAAGAACTATTTCCATGTAAAGTGAAGAGGTTATTAAACAAGTTAATTGACATTATTTGAGTGATTGAAGATAAATAATCACCATATGGACTTAATGATATAAAAATGTTTTACCAATAAGGTTAAAAAAAGGATGAATATTTAATATAATGAAGAGACATATATGAAAGTATGCAAGCTATTATATAAAGGACTAATACTTGTTAAAATTTGATCTTATGCACAATACTTGTCATATTGGTGCCAAAAAAGATTAAAAATAAAGTGTATGCACATATTTAAGGACCGTCAACAATATTTTAATAAAGTATCAATTTACCTAACCATGCATAGATGATTTGATAGATTTTTTGAGTTGGGAAAAGTATTTAGATCAAAGATAGATCTAAAAAGTGAGTATCGTCATATCAAGATAAGGAAAGGAGATGAATGGAATAAAACCTTTTAGATGAAGGATTGACTATATAAATGGATAATTATGCCATTTGTTTTGAAAAATTTCTTAAGTACATTCATGAGGTTATTTTGATAAACTAAATACATTCATGGGGAAGTATGTTATTGTATACATGGATGATATGCTTGTGTTTAAGAAGAAGAGGGAAGAACACCTAGTGCACATATGGAAGGTGTGGTAAATGTTGTGAAAGGAGAGGTTGCTATGATAAATGTTAATAAGTGAAAATTTAATAAGACATAATTAATATACCTAGGTTTTGTTATTTCTTAAGAATGTTTGAAGAGGACTTTCAAGATGTATATGTGATAGTAAATTGGTTATTACTGAGCAACACATTTGAGGTACAATTTTTTTTTGGAATCACTAGTCTTTAAAATAAGTTCATCAGGAAATTTAGTGGTGTAAAATCAATTATCACAAAGGTGTCGAGAGGATATCACAAGATGTTCAAATTAAAAATTATGTTGATTTGTGTTTTCAAAAGATGAATATAATGGGTGACTGAGTAGTTCATGCTTTTGCTTCTAGAGTTTTCAAAATTGTTCCATGTGGGTAATGATATGATTATTATATAAATTATAGAGAAGTGTTAAGACAAGAGATAAATCCCATTGCATTCTTTAAAAAAATATAAAATGATTAGATGAAGAAATAATCAATCTATGATCGATAATTTTGTGTTATTGTGGAAGTGCTAAAGAGTTGGAATAACTATTGATGGATAATATAGTTTGTGACTTACACAGACCATCATGTGTTAAATTTAATACATAGAAAAATAAAATTGAATCAATGACACATTAAATTGATATGATTATTATATGGATACACAGTTTTGTTGAAGCATTGAATTTAAAAATCAAACAAGGTTGTTAAAAAGCTAAGAAAGAGAGAGACAGTGTTAAAATAGATGTAAGTGGAAGTCATGGGTTCTTGCACCATCAAGGAACTATATGATGATGGATACTTGGTGATGAATTGATTTCCATTGATTTTGTGTAAAGAAGGAAAGAGATCCTATAAATATGTAAATTCCTGCATGTTTTGATATGAAATTTCTAGAACTTACCAAAATAATATGTTTTCCCAAAATATAAATTGATCCCTTTTTATAGAATACCCTTAACTTTAGAGTTACATTTTGTATTTTTCAATAATTTTTTAAAGCTGATATATTCACCCTCTATATTTATAAAATATAATATGGATGAAAATAGATGCAAATTCATGTTTACATAATATCCAAAAAGGATATTTTATATTTGTTGTAGTTTGTCTTTATTATTTAAAAAAAATTGTGAGCTGAATATATTTACTATAAATAATTTATTAGTTTTAATGTGTACGATTAAATTTAGATTTTTAATTTGCATTTAGGTCACATTAATGTTTTTGATAAGTTCAACAAGAAATGAGGTTCCTAAACCCTATATAAAGAATCTCCAAGGGAAAAATGTCCTCAAATGAGCCTAGAACAATACATTACCAACATATTAATAGAAAACAAAAAATAGATTAACACGAAAATAAGAAAAGAAACATAACCATTATAGAATATCAATAGTCCCATATTTAGCTAAAAACTTGACCATATCTTTGTAATCACCAAGGCTTTCCACACCCACTTCCTTGCTTTATCATCAAAATATTTCACAACAACAAACACTGAAGCCGCATGGTGAAGAGCCTTGCCAGTAAATTCTACCATCACCCTCTATTTATTCTATATCTTAGTTTTGAAATCCTAAAGTTCATTAGCATTCGTAACACATAGTGAGTAGCTACCTTTCTTCTCACCATGGGCTTCAATAATAGTCTCCTCCATCTCTTTCAAGATATACTTATTTATTTCAACAAATTGACTTGCACCTTCCTCCTCATGAATAGATTTTGTACGAGTTTCAACTTCTCCCTCCCCCATGATATCCTAAAGGAACTTAGAGTCATAAAAAATTTCAATGCCTTCATGGTGAGAGGATGGGATTCTAGCAATCTCCTTGAATCTTCAAATTCTAGTACCATAAGATTTCTCAACATCAATCCCATAATCACTACCTTCATTTTAAGAATCAGGGTCCAAATATTTGATGGGATCCTCATCATAACAAAAATCCTCATTTTTGATTTTATCCTTTTTAGACACTTTGCCCTCAATCTCCCATATCTTCTATTCCCTTTTAAAGGGCACCACCATATCCACCTCAGCCTCTCAGTTAGGGGTCACAAGTTTTACACTAGTTTTCTTCAAAGATTTAGGCTTAGGATCTGAGATTGGTGTCTCAACATGAGTAATACATTCTCCAATCCTTAGGTCCCCCTTCTAGTTTTTAGAGGAGCTTTTGGGAGTCTCAGTGGATTTCATGTCTTTACCTTTAACACAAGGAGTCAGAGTTGATGGGTTATCCTCAATCATATAGACTTTAATAGTTTTCTATGGGCATATTACCAAATGAAAGTGATACAGTCTAAAAATGAGGCCTTGGTGAATGGGAATGAGAGGTTTATGGTTTTTAACATGGGATTCCATGGCCACTTTAATATAATTCTCTAAAGATGTCAATAAAAAGAAGGGAACAATTGATTTCCATTTTATTCTTAAAATGATTGAGCAAGGCAAAGTGGTAATGATAAAATACCTTAAATATACCCTTGAGCATGATATATTTCATAATCATGA
>JARHVA010003887.1:302500-327500 GCA_037957365.1 Torreya grandis
CAAGAAGGTGTCCTAAAGAGTCAACTGTGGAGAAACTTTGTGCCCCCATAATTGCCTTTAGTGTGTTTTCTTTCATTTCCATGTAAAGGACCTTAAGGCAAATTTGTGCCCTCATTGTCCTTTGTATCTTACTCTTGAGAAATCTAGGTGAAGACTTTGTGTTGCATCTTGATTTGTTGGTTATTACATCCTTTGCTACATTTTGTTGTTACTGCTAGGAGTATTCTTTTGGTTTGCTTAATAGTACTTTTGAAAGAAGAGTACTCTCTATCATTTCCCCTGAGTTTTTCCTTTGATCCACATGCATCATCTCTAAAGAAAGAGAGATGGATGGTTTGTCCTACCCATGAGTATTATTTTCTATTTATATATATATATATATATATATATATATATATATATAGCATACCTACAGGGAACCTCCCCTTAGTGAAAGGAGAGATCAGTGTCTTTCTAATGTGGTAAAACTACACATTTAGATGACTAATCTTCCTACTTTAGCTAATCATACCTATTGTGTTTATCAGTATGTTGATCGACAGAATATTCAACCAATAGTTTTTGGCGACTCTACTGGGGACACAGTAATTTTATGCAATTTGGAACCTCCAGTTTTAGATTGAAACATCACTTGTGTCTTACTAATTATAATTATCACCTTATCCATTATACAGTCTGGCGACTCCCATTTGGGTCTTACCCATTATCCATTTATAGCCTTACCATTTTCATCCATCTCCATTATATTATCTGGTCTACAAAACCAGAGCTATTGGGAAAGAAAGCACAGTTTGAAGCCTCAACCTTTAAGCTAAAGTAGGGCCAGTTTCTTTTCCATTTTTGTCTTATAATTTGGCAACTCCACTCAGATGTGTTATCCCTATTGTTCATAATTTGATCATGGCAATTTGAGGCCCCTAGGGTAACTCATTTCACCCACTTAATCTAACTCCACCCCTGCATGAGCTACCACTTAGTTTAAGAAAGAATTTCCCCAAATTATTTGGTGATAGAAGAGTCCACCCTGATGAACACATTACAGCCTTCACCATAGCTTGTGGTGTGATAGGGGTGGAATTTAAAGACGTGGTAGTCAGGATTTTCATGGAGACATTACAAGGTGCTACTACAGACTGGTTTTACCATCTGTAAACTGGATCAGTGACTGGTTGAGACACTATCAAAGCCAAGTTTAAACCAAAGTTCAAACCTATAGAAGATGCTCATGCTTTGCTAGCCCAACTTACACAGATGAGGAAGGAACCTCATGAGCCCATGAGGGATTTTATTGCAAAATTTGACAAGCTGAGAAACAAGATTCTCATAGTTGCTCAGCCCACACCTGAGAACCTCAAATGCTTCTTCATAAACTCACAGCTGCCTAAAGTGATTTTTTTGCTAAGACGTGCTGGCCGTATAGATCTTGAAGCTGCTCAAGACTTAGCCACTGAGTTAGAAGATGACCTTGTCATAGCTGGAAAGATAATAAGGGATTCAAATAGAGGCACATCTTCCTCATCTTCTGATAAATCACCTGTAGCCACCACTGATCCAATAGTGCAAAAGCTAGCAAATGAAGTGCTAGCCCTCAAAAGACAAATGGCACAAGGGATGTCATCTGCTCCTTCATATAGAGATGTACCAAGGAGGACATTCCCTAATCAGGAACATCAAGGGCAACCCAATCATCTTTCTCCCCCATAGAGGAACCTTGCCATTGAAGCACCTCTAGCCAACTCAGAAGTTGGGTATTTGGAAATAGAGCATGATTTCTCTTTCCAACCTGAGTTTAATCAAGAAAATGATGATGGTCTTTTCATGGAGGATTAAGAAGAGTCAGCTAGTGACTCCCACATCAATTTCTTGGATTACCAAGATGAACCCAAAAGTAAAGGTGGAGCATCAAAAGGATCATATGTTGTGATCACCTAGTCCCAGAATCAATCAGCTCAACAAGCTGATAAAGGAGAAACATAGGAGTGACCTCAGCCTGTAATTTTAATTGCTAAGAGTGGGACCACTCTGCCTATCCAGTTGAAGGACCTAGTGATTGCTGAGAAAGTAAGTATCCCAAACATCTCTACACTTTCTACTTCAACTTTGCAGATCAGTCCTCCCATCCCTCCCATAAACCAAAAAGAAGAACTCCCATCCCCTGTCCCTAGTCCAATCCAACCATTTGACATAATTGATCATGTCAAATGTGTCAAGACCCAAATGATGGCCCATGTAGCCCAAATTTTATTTGAGTCTTTAGGTAGGTATGAAATAACAAAAAAATTGGTGGAGTGCAGCATAAGTGCAAGAGAACCCTCCCTTCCAAATAAAGAAGAATCTGAGATATATGAGAGGGACAATCAAGACATGTGCTGGGCTGAGCTATCAGAATAGCAAATTATGGTACTAGACCATGCTGCTGCCCATCAAAATCAAGAAAAGGAACTCTTTGATAGGAGAGCGAAGATTCATGGTTTTTAGACCAAAAGTCAAGTCTTGCTATGGGGAAAGAGAAGAAAACCAAGGGGAAGGCATAAAAAAGTGGTTTCTTAATGGAGAGTTCCATTCACCTGTCACCGATTCTGGGGACAAGATGGTTTCTTTCTAGTTTATAAGGATAGGACACCATTATCATTGTCTCATAATGGGCAACATCTGAAACACTTCAACTCTTGAAGTATCAGATCATTGCATATGTATAAATGTATAATTGTATAGTTTTTAATTCTATTTTGTTTTGTTTCTTTCCATTTTTGAAGCCTTTTCATTTTTGGGTAGCATGACTCTGTAACCCAATGGGTACACATGAAGAATTAGAGATTATATATTCTACTCCTTTTAATTCTTTTTGCAATTGACAGAAGTTCCTGAACTGGAGCCAGCTGTTGTCCCCCAAAAATATCAGCTATTTTTGGGACAACATTTGAATTATTTTGGTCCTATAGACCAAAATTATCTCTTCCCTTTCCAAAATTTGTCTTGGGCATTCAAATTCCTCATTTTTTCAAGCTTTTCAGAAATCTACGGACTCTACAAATAGGCTCATTTCTAAAAGTTCAATAGGCTTCATGACTTCTATAGGAATTTCCATCGGCAAGCATTAGCAGCAGGTTCAACATTTGGTTCATCCACTTTGTTTCAACTTTTGGTTCATTCTTTGGTTTAATAAAATGGTTTGTCAGTAAGTTCAAAGCTTTGTTTGAATTTTTGAACCAAAACTTGGTTCAATAGTTGGTTTAATGTCTTAGTTCAATGAAAAGTTTCAATGTTTTGGTTCAAAGACATGGTTCAAAGGCAAGTTCAATGTTTGGTTTAATGCTTAGTTCATTGGCTCGGTTCATTCAAATTGAACCATCGGCTTGAACCATTTTTGGTTCAACTGATTGGTTCAATGTCTTGGTTCAATGGAATGGTTCATCACCAAAGTTCAAAGGGGTGGTTCAATGCAAAAGGAAGCTTCCTGAAGGACAAGTGCCCTTGCGGAGGACACTTAATCGATCAAAGCACCCTTTGGAAGGGTCATTTTCAAGGAAGCTAAAAGGTAATTTTTTAAGATTTGTTTAAGGCATTTAAAATTGGTTCCCCAGACTTTTTGTTTGTGGGAATTTTCACTGAGGAAAATGTTTTTGGGAGGAAGCATAAGAAAATCCTAGGGGAATATCTAAAGGGTCACCCAAAGAAGCCCGAAAGGCCATTTAAAGACTACCTGAAGGATAGATATCCTTGTAGGAGGCTATTCTGACTCAAAATGGGTCATTTCTCAAGACCCAAAAGGACAAGTTCAATCTAGAAAAATACCAAATAGAAAAGCTGAAAGAGGACAAAGGAATGACGTGCCCAAAAATGTCAAATTCAACATAGTGAACTAGCCATTGATCCCTTGAACATATAGACCAGAATACATTCACGGATTTCAAGGCCAAGACCAGTAAAAAGTGGAGAAGGAATAGAACAATAAACTAAATCTAGGACCCGATTCAATTAATCAAAAAAGGAGGAATGATGAAGATAAGATAAGATCGCTAGGTGGAAATTGAAAGTCACAAACTTTCAATAAGTGTGACTTGTTTCCCTGCATTGATAAAATCAAATGGGTAAAACTCCCCTAAGTTCCATCTTGTCTTCTTAATAGATTCCAATGCAAAATGATGTATTTACTATTTCTGAGTCCTTCTTGAAGAGGCTATATAAGGGACTTTCTTCTATTGTAATAAGGATCTCTTTTTTGACAATGAGAATGAAACTCTGCCCAAATTGTAAGGCATTACTAAGACATTGAGCTTAGATTGCTGATCATATTTTATTACTGGAATAAGAAAGTAAGTGGTTTTTCATAATTTGTGTTGTAATATCTTTGTTATTGAGGAAATTGTTCTTATGTCTTTTTATTCAATATATCTTCTGTTCCTTTAATTCAACAAGCAGAATTAGTGACAGTAGTCAAGAAGGTGTCCTAAAGAGTCAAGTATGGAGAGAATTTGTGCCCCCATAATCTCCTTTAGTGTGTTTTCTTTTCATTTATGTGTAAAGGACCTTGAGGCAACTTTGTGTCCTCATTGTCCTTTGTATCTTACTCTTGAGCAATCTAGGTGAAGACTTTGTGCTGCATCACGATTTGTTGGTTATTACATCCTTTGCTATATTTTGTTGTTACTACCAGGAGTATTCTTGTGGTTTGCTGAATAGTACTTCTAAAAGAAGAGGAGTACTGTCTGTCATTTCCCCTGAGTTTCTCCTTTGATCTGCATGCATCATCTCTGAAGAAAGAAAGATGGATGGTTTGTCCTACCCATGAGTATTATTTTCTATATATATATATATATATATATATATATATATAGAGAGAGAGAGAGAGAGAGAGAGAGAGAGAGCATACCTATAGGGAACCTCCCCTTGATGAGAGGAGAGATTAGTGTCTTTTTGATGTGGTAAAACTACACATTTGGATGACTAATATTCCTACTTTGGCTAATCAGACCTATTTTATTTATCAGTACGTTGATCGACAAAATATTCAACCAACAAATAATTCATTTTTTTTTCATGTGATGTATATATCAACCCTATTCTCTATCTAGGTGTATCAAGTCATATATATTTAGGTTTAAAAATAAATCTAAGATCCTCTGATACACTATTAATGTTGTCAATATTTATTCTTTTTTATTGAGAGTCATTCCTTTTATTTTATGTATGGTTAAAGCCCATACCATTTTGATAGGCATTTGATGGGGATTATATCATGAAATAGGAGGAATTAGAATATGTGGTGGATTTAAAATATCCCATGGGGGGACCAGAGTAATTCTTGAAGATGATAACCACATACATGGGTAGGGAACGTGGGTTTGAATTTGGTTGATACATAATGTGACCTATTTATCCAATGGGTTCATTACCTAACCCTGATTTTACCCATAGATTATATGTCAACATGATATTTTGTCCTTTACATAGAAACATAGTTTGTTCAAGTTGAATGTCATGGTTCGGTGTGACTTGCAGAATAATGTTGAAAGCTATTTGTTGTATACCTAATAACTCATTTGGTAGTGGCTCACTTGTGCATTTTGCATATGTATTATGTGTGAGTGGGCATGGAAAATCTATAAATTATGATGTTATTATGTGTAGGTTGAGTAACACCTCAAAATAATCTAATTATGGTTTGTATCGAAGTCATGAAAAATAAGCATGTTGATGTCATCTCTGTTATTATTACAAATTGTTTGTGAGTGTGATATTATGATGTTCTTCCACCAAAAAAACATATGTGGCTTGTGAAAAGTCAGAGATATTGAGGAAAAAGTTATGATACAGTGACACTGAAATAATGTTGACCACCTAAAACACCTCCCCACCCTCAAACTCTTTTTGTGGGTGAGCACTAATTGCTCCTTTTAAAATAAGGGTGTCTAATTCATTTGACCTCTAGCTTTGTTTGTGTGATTTCCATTATTATGATTAGAGGAGTTTATGAATTGACCATATATATAAGTATGATATAAGTGTTTGCCATTTTTGTAGAGGTTGCATATAGAATGAGGTGGGAGGGAGTAGAAATTTAGCTACTAGTGTTAGAAAAATAAGGGCTTCAACCAAGGAGCTAAAATGAATGCATAAGTCCCACTAGTCATCACCATTTATCTAGAATACAATCTTCTAAATGTAACAAATGTTTCAAAACTTCTATCGATCGTAATATACCATATCCAAAATGCCATGTGTTAGAGTAAGAGTTTTGAAACATAACATTCGCCTTTCACATGCCTTATATTTTGACATGATCATGTCATCTATAAAAATAAGCCTACCCACATTCAAAACTAATTAGTTTCCAATTGCAGAAGTATATTGAGGTTTAGAAGCTTAGCCTTAATTATTGTACACAAACATAGTACTGATTCTAAATCCAAAACATTTTCCAACATCGAGCAACACTGCTTTACCACTAGATTTCCTATGCCTATGTTTATAACCCCACCAAGCACATCAACACAAGTTCCTAGCTTCACAGCATCAAGTAGACATTTTGTAGAGAGAATAGTAAGAGATGTCCATGCCATTATAAATGACATGCTAGTTTCCACTTCCATCATAACAATGAGCAGCACTGTTACTAGTTTTTTCATCCTAAACATTTTGTATTCTGAGCAGATTCAATTAGTTGAATACAATAAAAAAATATGTTGCTCTTGGAAGAATATGGAATGAGTGGGTGGGTATTTATAGGTGAAGAATATGGAATGAGTGAGTGGGTATATATAGTTGAAGAATATGGAATGAGTGAATGGGTATTGTCCAAACATCTTATTATATGATTGGAGATGTATTTTATTCATCCATTGTGATCATTTTTGAGCTTTGACCAGATACATTAAACATGTTTTTAAATTGTGATTACTTTTTTTTTATTATTAAATTTTATTATGATTGAAATGTGATATATGGAGATATATTTAATATCAGTAAATATATGTAATTTTTCTTTTTTGGGTTCAAAAAAGGTTATAGATAGACTTTAATATTATTTATGGTAAGATTTTTGGTTATTATACCATGACCTCAGCATATATCTAATGCAATTATACATTACCTTATTAAAATATGAGAAATTGAGCTTCAATTATCGGGTTATAATTTCTTTTAGAGTAAACTTGAGTAGAAACTAAAATGAATAAGGAATTTTTTAAATTAGTTTAAATCTAACCCATACTCGAAAAGAAGTAAAAATTTGCACATTATTACCAAATACAATTTTTAAGATAAAATATAAATACAATAAATACTTATTTAAATTTAAATAAAAATAAAGGTCTTGAAAGTTTTAATTATATATTTATTTCATTTTTGAATTATATATTTAAATTAAAATACATTTGGATTAAGTAGTTGTAATTAAAAAATATAGAGGATTCTGGGAATATTCATTTGATTTTTAATATCAAATATTTAAAGAGATTTATATTTTAACAAATAAATAGTATAAAAAATAATCATCCTTACTAATCAAATTTCAAATTTTAAAATAAATTTATATATTTCAAATAAAAATTATAAATAATTAAAAAATAAATAAAAATAATGAATTGTTTGAAATAAATATTTTTATTTATTATATTTTTTTAAAATAATTTTTTGTCTCATAACTATTACTAAAATATATTTTTAAAAAAAAATCTTATAATTAATTATTCACATAATTTTAAATATTCTAAAATAATTCTAAAACAAAAAAAAATAAAGTTAACACATCAAAAGAAAAAGAAGACCATTCAATCCAACATTGCTAATACTAAATTTGATTATAAAATCCACTATAACATTGCTAACTAATTTTAAGTTTTGCTTATCCGATCATCCCATCATTTCTTATCATTCGCTTAAAGTTGTTTTTGAAAAGCACACACTTTTTTTTTTTTTTTTTTAATTTATTTTTAATTATAATTAAGTATTTTTATTTTTTTTTAAAAATAATATAATAATATTTTTTATTTCAATTAAAATAACAAAAAAGATATACATCTAAAAATTTTATTAACAAATTCTAATTGACTTGAATAGTTTAATATGTTGAGATTTTATTTGATTGTCTTGTTTACCTTGTATTCAATATTTTTGGCCATGTTATGCAAGCAAATTTAATATGCCTTCAAAAATTCTAGAGAACTTAGAGACAATATAATTGGAATTTTATTAAGCTGAAGACTTATACAGTGGGTGAAAGCCCAAGATTAGTCTCATATGAGACAAGAAAATGAATATTATGCTTTTTAAGACAAATCCAATGTTGACACATATTTGAGAGATTGGTGGGTGGTTAATTTGGTCCATGGCATCGAGGCATTGGATGCATAGGATGGTATGTGTCTAAATAAGGATGTAGCGGATGTCCTAGGGAATGTGTCATCCCTATCATTACCCTACTTCCTACGTCTTTTTTGTTGGCTAAATTAGATATTTGTATTTGCTTTTGACATCGAGACAATTTTTTTTTTGATTCTGATTAAATAGTTGTAGGTATTTCTAATTTATTTATTATGGTTTGGTTTCAGACATACTTGTAATATTGTTGCATAATAATATTATGGTTTGGTTTCATACATACTTATTATTGTTGAGTAAATTATTTGTTTATGGATTTGATTTATATAGGAAAAAGAATACCAAAATACTCTTGCTCACCAAGGAACTCTATTTTGAAAATCAAAACGCTTCTCAGACCTATCTTCTGATAATGTATACTTTTGTTCTATACATAAAATATCAGTAGTGGAAAACAAAATATGGATGTATATTTATGAAGTGAAATACAATATATCTAAATAAATTTAAAAAATATTACATAGATTAAAAATGTGTGTCTATGTGGCTAATGTCCCTCAGGTTTAATAAAAATAAAAAAATTAAAAATTAAAATATTTCCTAAAGGGAAACGTAGCTTCTTATTATTTTTCTATAAACTAATTGATGTCTTGACTACAAAAAATAAGGCCTCACTATATAATGCCTATTCTAATTCTCCTAATAAGGAGCAAGACAATCTTGAGTAGGCAAGATAACAATACCCATCATCAATCTTGAGCATGTAAGATAGATGTACCCATCATCAGAATCCCCACTATGGGAAATATAAATTACCCCTTCTCAAGAAAGTGAACCTCCTCATATCTAGGGTGATTCTCATTTATTTTCAACAATTATATAAGGAATTATTCCTCCATCTTAAGAAATATTGTGTAATGAATTATCGGGTTATGACCCTGCTAAATATAAATCACTATTAATACATAGACAATCCACTAAATGAAATAACTATTATGTGTATTGGGTGTGTCCATATATTGGAACTATAATGAGGGCTTGAACCTCTAACCTTATGGTTAATAGCCACACGCTCTACCCAACTGAACTATTCTAGCCTACATGCCTTTTGGGAAATGTCACTTTTATCAACTACTTAGATGATCAAAGAAAGGAGAAGTAGACATGTTTGTTGGTGAAGCTATGAAAACAACTAAAATATTAAAAATAGAAACAAATAAAATTTTAGCCTCCTTCCTATAAATACTATATCTAAAATAGTAATTAGCCATGTTTCATCATTTTATAGCAAATCGGTAAGGGAGAGAAAAGGAGTAGTTGTGGGCATTCTGAGAATAAAACTTGGGACCTCTCACACCCAAAGTAAGAATCATACCACTAGACCAAAAGCCAAATTTTTTGATGGCTCCTTAGGCAATGAAAAATCTAATTCTATAATTCTTATGGTGAATTTGATATTTAGGAAACCAACAAACAACCATGCCACTGCATGAATATTTCTCTAAAATAGAAAAAGGTATTGACCAAGTATGGTGAGGCTATTATCCTTATGTGAATAAAATAGACACAGCAAAAAAAATATTTTATATTCACAAAAAAATGTGAGAAGCTAATAGCAAAAAATACTTGATGGAACTCTCAACATAGGTTGCACAAATTTTAAAGAATTAGTTGAGACCATTAGCAAAAAGTACATGCAATAGTGGAAATTACCCAAACATCCCAACAAGATGAATATTATTAGTATTACTATTACTACTAACTCCACTGATGGCCATGAAAAGTGAATGATCCTCTGTGTTGGTCGACATAAATGATGTCATGTGCTACCAAACCATGTTGCATCATCACTTCCCTCAAACTACCATTACCACTTCCCTCAAACCATCGACAACTACCATTTAGCATGGTAACATGGTTGGTCATCCAGGTGTACTATACTATATAATACCAAGAATGATATATAATATAACATTATGTTATATTTATCAATAATTTGGATATTATTATTATTATTATTATTATTATTATTATTATTATTATTATTATTATTTTAATTAAAAAAAATATTTTAATTAGATATTTTATAATATGTATTAGATGGCATGCCCTATTTTCAAATTATTATTATTATTATTATTATTATTATTATTATTATTATTATTATTATTATTATTATTATTATTATTATTATTATTATTATTATTATTATTATTAATTCAAGTATATAATATTTATAAAATAAGTATAGTATTATTAATAAAATATTATATTATTATATATATTTCAAAAAATTAATATTATATATTATTTATATGATATATAAAAATATTATTATTGTGTATAATATAATATAATATAATATAATATAATATAATATAATATAATATAATAATTTTATATTTCTAATATTACAAAATTATTACACATATATAATATATTTTTCATATTGTATATTATTATAAATTAATCAAGGGGAGGAAATCGTTATGTATTTGTTTTAGCTAGGTTATTTAATAATAATATTGTATATATTAGATAAATATAGATTTATATTTATAAATTAAAAAAATAGTATAAAAATATTTAATATTACATACATACATACATACATACATACATACATACATACATACATACATATTTTATTATTTAATATATAGTTTATATTATATATTATATAGATATATACTTATAATAATGTTATAAGAATATAAATATACTTAATATAAACCAATACATAACTACCCCAAAAAAAAATAAAAAGTCCTTATATATATATATATATATATATATAAATAATAGATAAAATTTATAAAATAACTATATTTAGTATTAATTATATAATATATTTATTGCATATATTAAATAAAAATAGATATATATTTATAAAATATAATAATGTTATTAAAAGAAATATTAAACATTATAATATAGTTACATTACTTTATTTATATATATATATATATATATATATATATATATATATATATATATATATATATATATATATAAATAAATAAATATAATATTATACACATATATTAGATTTATATTATAAATTATTGTAAAAAATATAAACCAAGCATCAACAAACTCATAAAAATCATAGAATTTACAATTTTACAATATAACTACTACAAACCAAAATTAAAAAGGTCCATACCATAGTGGAACATTTAAATATTTTATTTTTTAATACATTGAAATTGATATATACTTTCATTTTAATATATTAACTTGCATTTTTTTTAAAATTACAAACATGTTTTATTAAATTGTGAAATGTTTTTTTTAAAAAAAACCATTTATCTAATTAAATATATATCTTTTTCAAAAATATTTAATTCAATAAATGTGCTCTTTTATTAATATATCAAATTGTATGGATTTATAAAAAAAATTAAATGTGAATTTTTTTTTGCTTTATTTCAAATCAATATTGTTTTGTTATCAAAAAGATGTTTTTAAAAAATATATGGAGTTATTTAATCTTTAAAATATATAAAAAAATAATAATTAAATATATATATTTTCATCAAATTTTTAATTCAATGTATGTATTTGCAAAATGCTTTTTTCATTATTTGAAATTAGTTATATATATATATATATATATATATATATATATATATATATATATATATATATATATATATATATATATATATATATATATTCAAATATATAGAGTTGTATAATCATTTGAATATATAAACAATCATTGGATAACTGATTTCGGTATTTATCTATCTAAAAAAAGGACTTACAAGTACTTTGTTTAGTACCAAGAGATAAGTTTAGCAAAAAAATTTCAAATCCAAGGTTGTTAACTCATCACATCTCCAATTGAGTGTTAGATTGTATACATATATATTTTTTAAAAGTAAGTTAACAAGATATCAATCCAATATATATAATACCAAACCTATTTTTTTAAACAATTATATTTATGCATTTTATTTAGCATTAATAATATCTATATTTTTATATTGTTTAACTTCATGCATCACATTTGATGTTAATAATATCTAAATTTTTATGTGATATTGTCCTCTTTTTAATCAGATATATTTGATCAACATGGCAACTAGGAGTCAAAAAAATGCTATTGTACTAAAGGAGACTCCAACATAGTCTTTGATCATAAAATAATTATATAACGAAGATAATTTTGGTAGAAAATAATTTGTTATTCATATTATGCATCACAAATGGCAATAGCCTCATACCACTATTGTAAAATAAGACTTAATGGAATGTGTCTCAATTATTGATCCTCAAATAAATTTTATCTCTAGTTTAAAAGTAAGAGAACATATTCTAGAGGGTTTGGCTTAATATATAATATAATTTAAGATGCTTTAAGATATAAATATGAGAATGTATTAACTCTAAATGGAATTCAAGTTCCCAATCATAGGTCCAAATCATAATGTTTGAATAAGAAAAAAAAAAAGATGCAGAATGTTAAACAATTCAAATTTACTTGATTTTTGACTCTAATCTAATTAAAATTGAATTAGTATTATATATGTTTTTAAATAAACAAACATCCAAAACTGAAATATTCATCAAAACATTTATTTAAGCATATATGTTTATGTTTAAACATACATATTTATTAAGAAATCTGTTTATATATTTTAAAAAAAATTTACTTATCAAAGTTTTTTTCGTTCTTTTAATGTTTTTTATTTAAAAATTTAAAAAATATCAAAATAATTTGACTATTTTATAATTTAAAGAAAATCCAATTTATTAACGTATCTAAACTGAAGTTTTCTACTCAACTTAAACTCATAAAAAAATGATAAAATTAAATTAATATCTATTAAATATCATAAAAATAAATTTAATTAGAATATTTATACATATTATACAGATAATAAAAACTAAAAACATTGAGATAGTTTGTAATAAATAAATCAAAATAAAGTATACAATTATATATGTAAGAATTTAAAAGTAAACAATAAAAATATTTTAATCATGTTGATTAAGGTTAAAAAAATATTATTATAAAAAGAAAGATCATAAAAAATAATCACTCTTAAAATTCTCAAATTTATATAAATTAAAAAATCAGTTAAAACATTTTTTTTTATAAAATTATTTTAATCGTATTGATTATTTAAAAAATTATTATTATAAAAAACATTTAAAATAAAAATAAAAATCAGTCATTCTTAGAATTCAATCTTTTCAGATTTATACAAATTAGAAAAACAATCAACCATTTGGAGAAAAGGGGAAACGAGTGAAAATTATAACAAATACAAATTTAGAAAAAAAACAAAAAATATATATATAACTTTCTATTCATTTTATAGATAAAATATAAACCCGCTTTGTTCATATAAATAGAACCAAATAAACAACTACAACAGGCTTGAATATTTGTTACACTAAATGACCTCGAACAACAAACAAATTCATAGAACAGACAATCTTAGTATTATAACTGTTACTGACTTTCTCATGCTGAACAGATTAAAAAAATATGTTGCTGCAATTTTATGGTTGAAGAATATGGAATGGGTGAGTTGATTAAATGGCGTATAGAGTTTGCATAATAAAAGTTTGCAAGTATATAATCTGGTGTTTTGTTTGGCCTACCGTCCAATCATTTTGACTATATAATGCCCTTAATCACAAGAAAAACGGAGATTAAAAGGTCCAATCATTTTGCCATGAAGACCAAGGCCACATGATGAAAATGGAAAATTTGTGGAATTTATAATAAAACAAATCATATCAAGGTAAAATTTAATAAAAAATTCGTTGTGAATGTTTTAATTATATATTTAAAAAAAAAAAAAAAATGATATGAGAGAAGGGATTACAGATTTATTGTACTTGTTAAAGTAGGTCCCTTCCTTTTACAAGTTTATTAAGATTTTAAAAAAATATTTATTTATATATTTTAAATTAATTATTATTATAATAATTATACAGTAAAAATTAAATTCAACAATTAATTAAAAGAGATCTAATTATTTCTCAACTAAAATTTACCAAATCCTATTAGAAACTAGATTTTGACTGGAAGTGAAATTTATTTTGTAAATTGGTCTCTATGATATCTAAAAGATAATATTATTGACAAATAAAATGTACTATGAATTGAATAATAAGGAACAAGGATAATTAAGAATTAATTGGCTTTAAGAATTATAATAACCATTTTAAAAGTTTGTATTGAATTAAAATGGCCATTTAAAAAGTTTGTATTGATTTTAATTATTGAAAAGATATTTATTTCAATTATTTTTTATAATAATTAGAGTTTATTATTGAATAAAAAATATTTTTTGTTTATGTTTTTGGTTCTTCTTTTAATCATCTTGTTATTTTTCATCATTAGTGTATATATGTATATGTATATGTCTGTGTGTGTGTGTGTGTGTGTGTGTATGTGTGTTCGCTTTTTTGGTAAAGAAAAATGTATTATATGACAATATATTGATGTGGAGTTCAAACTTTTATGGGTCATAATTTTCTACCCATACCTCTATTTGAGCTCTTGTTTACATCAAAAACACTCTCTCACACAAAGTTAAATTCTCCCATAACCTTTATTAGAATATAATTTTTTTTAGAATTTTTTGGAAGCTATATGTGACTATATAAGGGTAAAAAAAACATTTTAATATCTGTTTTTTATTTTTAAAAATAGTTTATTTTTTAATTCAGACATGAAATTTAGATCAAATTTGTCCATTAGGTTAATTTTAGTGTTATAATATCTGTATAAAATTTTAGGATCATCCAAGCTTGCATGTGATACTACAAACAGTGGTTGAAAAATTTGGTAGAAGACGATACTAAAAATATCAATTTTCAAAAAACTGCATGGGTCATCTAGCTTTAGGTTCTTGAGGTGGTTTTTAATTTATTTATATTTTTTTAGTTATGTTTGTCAACTCCAATTTAGAGTTGAAATTTATTTAAAGAATTTTATAAAAATATATTATTCATTCAATGAAAATCAATAGAGAAGTTTTCTAAATCATGTAATTTACGAGAGTATGCTTATTGATTGTTTTTCTTACTATGTCAATGTTTCCATGATATGGTATTAGAGTAAGGTTGAATATTTTAAGTGTAAGAGATGGCAAGAGGACAAGGATGAGGAAGAATTGCTCATATGAATAGTACTATGCAAGAGCTACAGATATAAGTAGAATAATTAACTGTAATTATCACAAATAAAAAATGAAGGTAAGTGGAAGATGAAATCGAAGAAGATGCAAATCATGAAAAAAAATTATGAAAGAAGAGGAACAACAAGAACATCCACCATCATTGAAATAAAGGATGCTTCTGGATTTAGATCCTTGGAATGAATGAATCAAAGTTGATGTTTTAGATTATGAAAGTAGTTTAAAACTATAGGAATTGATAGATTAAATGAATAGTATAGATACATTTTTACAATGAAAAACTATGAGATAAGACAAAAATGAAAAGTTTTCATGCACGAAATTGAAGGATCATGCAATAATTAAGTAGGTGCACCTATAAAAAGAGAGACATAGAAAGGGAAAGGAAAAGATCAACATGTGAAACAAGATGGAAAAGAAGACAAGGGAGAAATTTATTCACATGATTATGTACAAAACCTATATAGAGGATTATCGAGTTTAAGAAAAAAAATATTACAATATACTTGAGTATATAGATGAGTTTTACACGCTTTTCATATGAGTGGACAATGATGGAACTAAAAAATAGATTATTGTAAGGTATTTTAATTTTTTAAGATTTTATATTCAAAATGAATTGAGTATGCATAGAATAGTTTACATGGAAGAGGGTTATAAATTAACTTTGAATACATAAAAAAAAATAGATAGACTTTCAGAAGATCAACGGGGCCAAGAAGAGGACAAACCCCTCTATAAAAGGCCTAAGATGGGTTCAATACCACTAGAGGTGGGTTTAATCCTAATAGAGGACAATAATCACATGATTCATAAAATTAACAATACAATAGATAAGGGTTTCAATAGAAATAAAGGGGATGAGGATTTTAGAGAGGATGGAGCTATGGTGGTGTTAGACAATGGTTTCTAAATCAATGTAAGTATTATGTTTGTTACATATGTGGAGAAGAATAACATAGATAGTTTGAGTGGTCACACTATTAAAAAGAATAAAAAAAATAAGAAGATCACCCTAGAGTGAATCTAGTTGAAGTTGAGACAAAAATCCAAGTATTGAAGTTGTAGCAACAAATATTAGAGAAAATCTCATGATGAGGATAAAAATGATTGCCTAAATGAAATAACATGTGCATAATAAATAATGTGGTGATAAATCACTATGAAAAAATAGTTTTAAAATAAGGTGGTTTTAGTAGGTAATATATGCAAATTAATTATAGATTGTGGAAGTTTTAAAAATATAGTTTCTAAGGACATGATTGAGAAACTATGTTTGTAGGGTGAAAAACATTGTAATCCTTATCAGATTTCATGGTTTAATAAATGGAGTGAATATAAAATATGTTTTATTGTGTTTTAGAGTATTTTAATATTCCTTGAAATTATTTGAACATTCATATGTATTTTATTTTTCCTACCAAAAAACCTATTTTTAAAATTTGAATTTTGTAGACTAGTTTTTGGGTTATTTTAGAGTCTTATGTGAAATCCAATGTTTGTAAATGTTTGATAAAGGTCCTGTAAGGTCATATATATCTGGTGTGATGTGTTTAAACATTCAATTCATTGTCATTAATAATTTAAATTAAGAAAATATAAGTTGTAACTGCCCTCCATACAAGGAATTGGTCAGAAAGAAGGAATTGTGCATCTTGGCATAATAAATAGGTTGAAATGCATGTTGTAGAGAGTATATCATGTGTTATGAGAATATTATTATGTTAGGATAGAATATAAATTTCATGATATTGAGGAAAGAATGAATAAAATATCTAAATTTGTAAAACTTTTCCTACTTTTCTAGAATTATATGCATAATCTATATATATGCTTGTGAAGATGGAATAAAGATTTTTTTGAAGAATCATTATGTAATTATTATGATTATAAGTACTTAATTTTTATTATGATGCATTATTTTTGGGTTTTTCATATCCATATTGGTAAATATACAAATTGAGAATTACAATACAATCAAACTAGCAATAATCTAATGTTGCACTGTCAGGAAAGCCTTGAGTGAGAAGGTATGTTTGGTGGTTTTTGATGTCATTATTAAATGGTAATGAATATAAATATTTATATGGATTTATTACCTAATTATGTTTATAATTTTTTAATATCAAATATTCATTAGGAGTGTTATAGTCTGATGAAAATGAAACATAGTCCTACATAAAGGCACACAATTCTACAAATGTGAATTAAAAGTCCTTTTATGATTTATCAAGTTCAAAGAAATATTGGAGAAGATAATATAAGGTTATATAAACCATATTAAATCTATTTATAATAATCATAATTGATTTAATTATCATCATATAATCAAAACTTCTATGATATTCCCCACAACCCAATCAAGGAACCCAAAATTATGCAAACTTGTTAGCTGAGGATAAATTGTGATTAATAAAGATAAAAAAATCATTGGAAAAGGTGACTATAAGTATATCGGTCCTATAAATTGTATTTAAAGTGATTTAAATTTTCTATACTTTGAATTATCCCATTTAGGAATCTCTTAGGTATGTAAAGTTCTATCTAAGAACTCAAAGTTATGTATATCCACTTGTTGAAGCCTTATAGTGATTGTTATTGACTAAATACCTATGGGATAATATGAAATAAGGTGTAACATACATTATGAAACCTTTATAAATATTTTCTAATTCATCTTAGACCCTTTTATTTACTCTTAGCCTTGCATAGGTCTAGGTAGAACTAGACTTAGGGTTTAATCTAACAATGCAAATAACTATAGTTTACACCATTAAAATTAGATGAATAATTGTCATACACTATATTTTTATGATTATTATAGTATTGAATAGGATTTTGAGTGGTATAAGGCTGTACTATATGGTTTCTATCATTGAGGGAGTGATTGAGGCCTAAAAGGACCTAATTGATTGAGAAGGGTATTGAGTTAGCTGACTTCCATTGATAGTAGAGTCATAAAATTTTATGTCAATCATAATGGGGATAAAGAGTACCTAAAAGTGGTTTTATGATTTTAATATATTATTTATTTTGTCTAAAACTATGAGCTTTATGTAAAAACAAGGTTATAAGGAAAATATGTCAAATAGAAGAAAGAGTAGTTGGATTGAGAATGAAAACTTGGTGATTGAGGATTATGATTATTTATCTATGTAAGTTATAATATGTAGTTTAATATTATAGGAGTCCATATAAGGAAAATAGAAGCAGAGAATCATGAATGAGGTCTTTAAGCATATGATACTATCTCAAAGGATGAACAAGCCAAGTCCAAGAATAGAGAATGAAATAATGAAATTTTTGATTAAGATAAGGGTGATGTATATGGAAGTATGAGAGAAAAATATTACATAGGGTGTTGAATAATTTTATAGTAAGAATATATCTAAAATACTATGTATGCATGAAGGCTTATGAGCCTAGTAAGCCAAGAATTGGTCAAGAGTGTCAAAGAGGATGATCAAGGCACTAGTTTAACAAGTAAGACCAGAGCTAAATATGGCATTCAAGATAGGAATTAGAGCCAATTTTATGAGGTAAGAGGTTGTAGGAATAATACCTACATCAAATCTTATCCAAATATGAAGATAAATGTGGTAAGTTATGTTTCAATATTTAAAATATGTCAAGTGGCTAATGGCCATGCACAAAATATAGGTCTGTACATGCCATCACCATTTCCAAGAAGACCATAGATAGATTTGGGTTTGGATTTTGTGTTGGGATTACCAATAACATAGAGAGTTAGCATTTATTTTATGTTTTTTTAGACATATTTTAAATGATAATTCATTTTATTGAATGCAAGAAAACAAATGATGTCACTAGATTTACATAACTATTTTTTTAGTTCCATGGTGTTCCGAAAATCATTACATCAGATATAGACACAAAATCTATAAGTCATTTTTGGAGAACATTATGTAAGAATCAAGAACTAAGTTAAAATTCAATAGTTCATACCACATGCAAACAAAAAGATACACAAAATTTATAAATAGGAGCTTAAATTTTTTGTTGAGATGCATAGTTGGAGAGAAGCCTAAGTAATGGGACTTGGCTTTACCACAAGTTAAGTTTTCATGTCAAAGTGTAGTGAATATAACAATAAGAAAATCACCATTTAAAATTGTTTATGGTATAAGTCTTATTGGTATTTTATTATTACATTTACTAATTATATAATGAGCTAGTGATGATACAGAAGCATGTGCAGAGCATATATAATAATTGCAAGAAAAAGTGAGAATAAAGTTGTAAGAAAGTAATGAGAATTATAAAGTTCTTGTAGATGTTAGAAGTAGGTCAAATATATTTGAATAAGTATGTTTATTTATATTTAAATTTATAAAATAAATACATTTAATAGGCACATACAACAAGTTGAAGTACAAAAAAATTGGACCATGCAGAGTTATGAAGAAAATCAATGACAATGTTTATGAGTGAATTTTCCATAAAATTTTGATATCTATCCTTTATTTAATGTTTTAGATTCATATTATTTCCATGGATAGTATGGTGAATGGGAATAATATTAATTATATTGGCATCAACAGGTATCAAATAAGAAGAAATAAAAGATAGTGTAGGCTTTGGATAAGATGATAATGAACACAAACCAAGGAAGTTATAGTAAGTATTTAATACAGTGGAAAAGATTAAACTTTGAAGACAACACTTGGATTTTAGAATATGTTCTAAATAATATTGAAAAGAATAAATAATATGAGTACAATTAGAGAAAATCATAGGAGCTGCGTTGTTTATAACCAGAGAATAATGATGTTGAGTCTAAAATTTTGGAGGCCACAACTTTTGATCTGTAGCTCAGTTTGAACTCTAGTTTTTACAAAAAATGATCATCTCAAAAAATTAAATTCATCCATAACCCACCCTATTTGGTTAGTTATGTTTTTATAACATTTTAGTGGCCATACATGATCATACTTGTCCTAAAATGAATTTTAGTATTTTTTAGGATTTGTTCTTTTTTTAAAAAAATAGTTTATTTTTGTACTCAGATACGAACTTCAGTTAAAATTCATCCATTAGGTTAATTTTATTGTTTATAATATTTTTGGATATTTTGAGTCCCATATTATATTTAATTTGATGATAAAAATAGCAGTTTAAAAAATTGTTAGAAGATCAAAGTTACTAAAAAACCAAAATTTCTAAAAATTGTATGGGCCGGCTATATTTAGGTGATTTAGATATTTTTTGATATATTTATCTTTCTTAATTATGCATGTAATATCTAATTTTGAGTTGGCCTTTATTTAAATATTCATTTAATGAGAATAAGTAGATAAGTTTGCTTTCATACAATTTTATGAGTTTATCCCTATTATTGATTTTGCTTAACAAGTTTGTGTTCTCATCACACTTTTTTTTCAATAATAGTTTTAAAAAAATAATATATATTTAATAAAATAATAATTAAATTTAAAATAAGTGTTATCTTTTGTGTTAGCATTCATGTTCATTTTATTAGCCCTCTTACTTTGGCCAAGTCATATTGACAATTTTCTATTCAAATATGCTCTACTTTTCCTTATATTTTTAATATTTATGGTAGTAGTCTTCCCCTTATTTAGTAAGTTTTTCCCTATTAATCTATGATTTTATGTGATTTTTTTATTGTGAAAATAGGACAAAAAATATATTTGATCCAATGATTTCACCTTGTTTATGAGGCTTTGAAAATAGTTCCTTTCCAATCTAAATATCCCTTCCACCTTCGATATGTATTTCCCTCATTTTCTTGAAACTAGAGCTAAAATAATTGAGTAAACAAATCAAAAACCAAAAAAATCCCACACTTAGAGAATTTGAAAGCATGATGATGTTAATAGATGGAAAAGGAGGTGCATGGGTTGAAAACATAAGCAAATGTAAAAAATAAAACAAACACAAAGTATATCAGTCTTATGTTTCCTCTACATCAAGCCTCCCAGGGTGATTGAATTTGAAACCCCTACTCATGAGTATAGTTTATAATGTTTCAATTTGAATTCTAACTAGTTATTCTTATTTGGGATCAAAATTGACACATCTTTAAAAGACTTTTTCACGCATTTGATGATGTATTCATTGTATTCACTACCTCTAGTTTTATTAGTAACTCTTGAGTCAAAAATTGACTCTTTTTCCTTTGGTTCATTCTTGGATAAATTGTCTTACCATATCTACATATGTAATTCATATTCTTCACCTTATTCTAATGACTCACCTTTATGATATGCATAAAAGTTTGAAACATTAAATATTGAAAATATTTAAAATTTAGATAGTATCTCTATTTCATATGCATTTAGTGAAAAAGATTTAACTATATTACAAGATTTGATCTTATTTAAATTTATCTTTTTATAGTTCCATCTTGGGAATCTCTCTTTTCTAAGATGAATAGGGAATAAGTCACAAACTTAAAAAATTCTTCTCCCTTCTCTTTACATTATCATGCCCCTTATAGGTGTGGATGTTATGCTTGAGATTTTCCTTTACCTTATTACATAATTATTTTATTTATTCAACAAACTCTTCACCCTCAATACTATTGAAGAGATATTTTAGGTCATTAATATCTCTCAATTATTAAATACCTCTTTGGTTGTACCCATAAAATGTTTGAAACATGGTTTTATATATACATCTATTCATGGAATCATTGTATGAAAATTCTTATTGTGAAAACATGAAATCCCATTGCATAGTTCTTAATGTAAACACAAACAAGCTAAGCAAAATTAACAATCATCATAAACCCAAAAATTACATGAAATTAAACTTCTCTATTGATTCCTTTTGAATGAATAAAATATTTACATAACAATCTTTAAATAAATATCAACTTGAAATTAGCGTTAACATGCATAATTAAAAAATATAAATAAACTAAAATCTACCTAAATCTCTTAAAGCTAACTGACCCATGTAGTTTTTAGAAAATTGCTATTTTTAGTAATTTTCATCTTCTAACGATTTTTCAACCATTATTTTAAATGTTTTACATATAAGTTAGGATGGGCCTAAAAAAAGTCCATAGATCCTCTAAATAATACATATATAGTAACAGATGAATTTTAACTCAATTTCATGACTGGTTACTAAATTATCTAATATTTAAGATTTTTAAATTCTTGAATAAACACTAAAATGTAATTTTGGATCCTTATATGACCACTTACAACAGAAAAAATGGCATACAAATGAAAAGAAATGACATATTTAAATTTACAATAAACATATAATGATGTATTCAAATTTCCAAAAAACATACAATGGCATAGGGTTTAACAAGAAAAGAACATATACAAATGTTCCACAAACAAGATAATGGAAAATAAGAAATATAGTCAAGGAAGTGGCCATGTGAATAAATGAATTATAATCAACCAGTATAAAAATATCATACTAGTCCCTACATATATGTGTTATCAAAATATGTCATGTAACATAGCATATCAAGTACACTATAAAAATATGATTATGGTTATAGACATGTGTAAGTGTTAGTACACTATAAAAGACATGGTCATGATAAATGAAGTATATTTATCCAATGTAATATTTTAAATGGGTAGAGGAGAGGTTGAACACACACACACACACACACACACACACACACACACACACACACACACACACACACACACACACACACACACACACACACCATGTGTTTGTGGTGTGCTTATATCACATTCAAAGATGTGTGAAACACTTATATGTATAAAATGAAATGATATGTTATCTACTAACTTGAATCAAACAATATATATGACAAAGAGCTAGTTAACATAAGAATTTTGAATATTTTTGTATTTTTAAATAATTCAAATGTTATTATATTTTCTTGAATATTTTATTCTTTTATATATTTGAATATTTTATAAAGTAAAGGATAATTTATTATCTCATCTAATGGATACTCATAAGGTGATATATACTTAGAATATGGTGAATAATATTGGTGATACTAATAGGGATCATGTGTAAGTGTCATATTTAGATTTGGAGAGTTGAAAATACTCTAGATTTGGTGTTTTGATATTTTATCACTTTTAGAATTATGCATATGCACATGTATGATAAACCCTAGGTATGCATAAGTAGATCTAATATAAAATGAGGGTATGGGGTGAAAGGGTTGAGTTCATATGATATTGGTCCATTCTCATTGACTAACCATATATTTGGTAAGTATAAAATTGAATGATAACCATTTTCCATTCAAATGTAAACTATGTTGTTGTATACATGGATGAAATAGTATTATGCCTAGTGAATATGATAGTGTGTATTTGTACATGATTTAGTATCATGACCCTTAAATATAAAAGTGTGTATATGAGTAGACACATAAATATAGTCATGAATACTTGATTATATGTTAGTTTGGGCCATATTTTAATTTAATTAACTTGTGCATGTCATCAGGCCCTATCTTCCACTTCACACTATCCTAAGTGATTGAATGAACCTATTTATTTCGTAGATTACTATAAAATACCTAAAAAATGCTTTAATAGCTATAAATACCCCTAAACATATGTTTAAATATATATTTACCAAAATTTTACACATTCCCAATAAGAAAACAACATCCATTAGGGGACAAAAGTGGCAAACATTTCCCTATTGGATGTTTATGTCCTTGAACCTATACTGTTCTAATTTTAAAATTAGACTCTCCCTTACTTTTTCATTCATGTTCTTAGGAGACCTATCTTGTGATTTCCCATTTTGGGTTCTTATAAAGGTACACTTAGATCACTTATTATACCACTTATAAATTTTAAACACAAAGGTAGACTTACACTATTACACATTGAGTAAAGATTCCATATTCTTTCCATTTCTAATTCTAATCATTTAAAGTATTCCTCAACCAAGTCTAAAGCCTATTTTATTAGAACCAAATAAAATCATGATCAAGTATTGAATTTATACCTAGATGCATTTATTTAAACAAACATAACTACACAAAGAATTCTAAGTAGGAGAACTCTGTAGGCCAAAATTCCCTCTTTGGAGTATTGTATATATAGGCAATGTTCATTCATCATGGGGGTTATTAGAGATATCTCAACCCATTAAACTACCCTAGTTTTATATTTGTAGGTTTTCAAGAATTGTAAGTTGTATTAGGGTTTTAACCTTTGAGAATATATTTATATGGGTCCACACACTTTCAATGGTCAAATATGTGCATATATATCTAATTCAAGCTATCAAAAGTGATCGTGAATCAAGTTATTATTTTTATGTAAAATGCATGATAAAATCATTTAGGTTAGGAACGATAGTCAGTCCTGACCATGTTCACCTTTAGTCATAACTTATTATAACTTATGGAGTCTACTCTTATTTGATTATTTTAGCCTTCTGTCAGTTAACACAATCAAATTTGAGACAAAAATAAATATGTTTTATTGTTACATTTCATATTTTGTCTTATTTCAATCATTTAAACTTTGTCAAATTAAATATTTTGCATTCAT
>JARHVA010003887.1:332500-352500 GCA_037957365.1 Torreya grandis
AATGTGTTAAAAATTTAAAAATAAGTACTTATGCTTTTATATAACATTTTAAATATGGATATATCTCTTAACTACTTCATTTTATAGTACATCAAATAGTTGTTAATTTCTATGTTTAACGTTTGATGAAATGATTTAAAAAGAGTAACCAACCTGATTAATATAATGAGAGGGTTTCAAAACAAAACCATAATTCAAGCCCTATTTACAAATTTCATCTTGCTATTAACTCTAAGGAAGGTGATAGTTACCATCCATTTAGATAGGTCCATGTTATCCCTTCTTTAAGGGGTAAGCTAGATGGTGTATTTATGCATATTCAATCTAAGGTACCAAGGGTTTGTGCTTATAAAGCATTAAAATATTAAATCATACTTATGAGAAAGTAAATAGAAGAGTCAAAAAATAATTTTAGTTAATAGATCACATTGTTGAGAAATCAAAATACATACCTACATAATCCAGCACATGGTAGTGTTAATAATGTGTTTTCATCCTCATCTACCAATGTTATGTTAAAAAATATTTATTATACAAATGTAAAGCTACAACATATCACATCTAAATCAAGTGATACAATTATTATACCAAAAGTTACTAAGAGACCAAAAAAAATCTTAAGATAAAAGATTCAAGATATAGAGATCAAATTACCTCATCCAAATCATATCGAGAGATCAAAATACAATTGTGCATAACATAGAATGCATGGGAATCATACAAGTTTTTTTTTGCATTAAATAAAACCATAAAAAGTCACAAAGGTAGTTGTAATAATGTGAATGATACATCAACCAAGAACACAACTCACATTATGATTACCTTTCCTAAACCACAAGTTACAAAAAAATAAATGTGGGTACCAAAGAAAAATTTAGAGAATTTTTTTTATAAATATCAAGTTTAAAGCAAGAAAATGTTCAAAACAAAAAAATAGATCAAGAAAAGGATATAAATTTACCTCTCAATAATGATACTCAATTTTCCAAACAATATGGTTTTAGAAATAAATATTAACAAAACTCTATTTATCATGGTCAAGGATAGGGAAAAAATTACCCAGGCATCACACATCCTTAAAATGAAAAATTTAACAAACAATGTTCTGATCCATTCAGTAACATACCACATAATCTATTCATACCGAAGGGACATCATACCTATTGATTGAATCCATCACCAGAAAATGAGAAACCAAATATAGATAAATGTAAACAAAATATATCGAGTATAAACTTACTAAAAGAGAATGATACACTCTTTGTTTATGCTATACACATATATGACACATTTAGTTCAAAAAATGTTATTCATTTTCCACTCCTTGAATATTCTCATCATCCTCTTCAGATCATTACCTAGCTTATACAATATGCAAATATTATAAAAATACTAAAAAAATCAATAAAATTCATAAATAAAAAAATGTTTGCAACAGTTATATGTTTTATTAGCTCCTTTGCATATATGTTGTCAGTTTCATGTTGTTAGATAAAATATCATTTATTTTTATAGACACATGTGTTTCACTCATCCTCTTGAGTGTGATACATGCATACAAAGTTATATGATATATGCACTTTTAGACTTTGGGCCTTCCCTCTAATAATGTCATGTAGACATTGGGGGCATCCCTTGTTGAATCATGATACATTTAGGTTATATCATTCTATGATCAGTTTACATTATCATGTTTGAGCTTATGTATTTAAATATTCATTTATGAATGATTATATATTTTATAATTTACTTGAGATGTTATGTACTTAACATTTTTTTCTAACACATATCTATGGACTACTATGATATGTTTATGATAGTTCTATATACATTCCTTTATGCACATCATTAAGTGTATTATCTTTCTTCTTTAACCATTTAAATATTATCCCTTTTTTTATGTCCCCATGAAATTGTTTACCTCTTTGAAATTTGAATATGCCATTATTTTTTCTATGTTGACATTTTAATATATCACTCCTTGCTTTGTAGACATTTGGATAAGTCATGTCCCTTAGATTGTGTGACATTTGAATATACCACTTATTTGCAATTTTCTTGGACCATTATCTTTTGAATTATTTTTGAGTGATTTTGTGTGTGTGTGTGTGTGTGTGTGTGTGTTTGATTGATTGTAGAGATTATATTTTTACTATTTAGATGTTCCATGATCTATATAATGCATTTTAGGATTTGATCTGACAATATTCTCTATGATTTAATGACATATCTACCTACACATGTTATTTTTATATGATACTTGGTTCATACATATATTATAAAATTATATTATACTTTTGAGGTAAGGTGACTACTAATTTATACTTCCCTAATTTAAAATTGGGTCATATTAGTGTGGGAATGCTATAGGGGCATGCCTTCCACATTTTATACTAGTTTTTAGATTCAGATTATAGTCGAGGCATGTTATGGAAACATGTTCTCCACACTCATACTAGTTCTCAGTTTCAAATATACATTAGAGGAATGTTTTGGAAACATGTTCTCCGCATGTACACCATTTTTACTTTCAACCTATAGTGGGGGAATGTTTTAGAAATATGTTCTTCAGACTCATATAGTTTATAAATAATTTTTTTAAATAGTTATATGATTCTAATACATACTTGTGGAAAAATTCTATACATTAGTAGCATTGTTATACCGATGTTTAAACATGAGATATGAATAAGGTGGATATTTTATGAAAAGAACACCTAAAATTTACAAAACCACACAAAATTTTCAAATTTTAAACACTTTTAGAGACAATAATCACATTCTAGACTGGACTTCTATAGACTATATTGAGCTAATCTAATAAACTAATTATTTCATTTTTGGTGTGGCTGAGGTGATCAAATCACACAATCTTGATAATTTTATAGGTTGGACTTGATTACATCATCTAACCACACTAGATTTATAGTGTGAGTTGACTTGGTTCACTCATATTCACTAGGTTATAAGTAAGAGTGGGTTGCATGGTTGAGCTAATCTCAACTACTAAGTGGAAACTCACCTTTAGCTCAACACATATAGGAGAAATACATAAGTGTGATTCTATCTTTAGAGTATTGGATATGTAGATAGTGCCCATTGACAGAGGGTTCTTGAGGAAAGTAGACACATGTGCCTAATAAACCATTTTTACCACAACCATTATGAATATGAAGAACTAGGGTTGTATCATTTGACAAAGACTGATAATCTATGAACCATATCTAAATTCACTAGAGTAAAGGTGACAAAGAAATCATAAGAATGCATGTGGTTACATCCAGTTTCAATAGGTATTTCATAATGGACACTTGCATCCAAGTAAAATAAAAGTTTCAATGCAATAATCCTAGGCCAATGTAAGTGTATACATTTATAGAGGTATGATTTTTGAAAAATTTGGCAATTTATCTAGAATCTAGATCTCGTTTATTCCCTTCCTATTTCTAGATCTAAATATATATTAACATTGAAAATAGCTATGTATCTTATTTTTATTATCCTTGAAATATCTAGCATAGTTATATTTTTTTTATTTTTGGCATATCTTAGCATAATAAATTTAGTATATGTTTATTTAAATTTGAAATTTAATTGTTTTGATGTAGAGATATTATACCATCCTTGTGCCCTAGGCTACCTCTACCCTTTTAACCTTATATTCTCCAATCTAAGTTAAACAACTAGATATTACATATATTATTGGGATTTAAACAAAGATTATAAAAGAGACGACTTTCCTTTGAAAAAAATGAACATGATCATAAATTACACAATAGGATATGAGATGTTATCATTCATGGATGTATTTTTAAGATATAATCAATTAAAAATTAATCCCAAAGATAAGGAAAAAATATTCATTTATTACACCTTAGGTAACATTGTTCTACAGAATCATGCCTTTTGGATTAAATAATATTGGATATAATTAGAAACATTCTATGCTATATATTTTTCATGATTATGTACATAAGATAGTGGAAGACTATGTCAATGATTTATTGGTTATATCCAAAATTTGAGAAAATCATGCCATTGATTTGCACCAATGTTTTGAGAGTTTGTCTAAATACAATGCACTATATAATCCATATTAGTGTGTATTTTGGGTGTCACTTATGGAAATTTATTAGGATATATAATCTTTAAATGAGTCATTGAAGTTGATCCTAAAAAGGTATAATTTATTTTAGACATGCCTCAACTAAAGGGGTTAAAATAATTATGATCTTTAAAAGGAAAAATACATGAAATTATACATATCATGTCTCAACTTGTAGATAGAATACAACATTTTATATTATTTTAAAAATAGGGTATAATTTTTGAATGGGATGAAAATTGTCCAAAAAGTTTTAATTATATCAAAGAATATTTATTGCAACCACCCATTCTTATGCCTCTTATTCCTAATAGACCTTGTTATTATATATTTTGCTGCAAATCATGCCTTAGGAATCAATTGGAACATTATGAAAATGATCATAGGGAACATGAAATATATTACATTAGTATTAATTTGATTTATCATAAAAATAATTATAATACCATAGAAAAATTATGCCTTGGATTGGTTTTTAAAACACAATACTTACAACATTACATGTTAAACATTGAAATACAACTTACCATAGAAGTGGATCCTTTGTGATTTAAAGTGTTTAAATAAAATTTATAAATGTGTATTGATAAATGAGTCATTTTAATTACATAATTTTATATTAAAATCTATTTCACATGAATTATTAAAAGGCCAAGTTTGTAGATAAACTAGCTATAGTTTGATTCACATATACACTACCAATCAATGATAAATTTAGAGATGATTCCACTTAATATCATATTGATCATAATATTTGGAAAATGTAATTTGATGGATATAAATATTTCACATCTGTAGGTGTTGGTATAGTTTTCATTACACTTCAAGATTAACTCATGTCATTCACATATTGTCTAGGGTTTTATTTCACAAATAATGTAGCAGAGTATGAAGCATTAATACCTGGTTTGTACACAACACACGCACATTATGGATTAAATCCCTAAAGTTATTTAGAGATTCCAAATCAATGATTAATCAATTATTTGACATATACAAAACAAAATAATAATATCTAATTCCATATAAAGAATTGGTACAATGGTTAATGACATATTTTGAATATTTTCTCATAGAAAGCATCCCTTAAAAAGATAATTGACATGAAGATTCTATGGCTCATGTGGCTTCACTATTTCCTATTGATATCAATGATAATAATTCTATTTTTATTATACGATAGGTACAAAAATCATCCGTATCTATAACATTAGTTGAATCTTTAGAGGTATTAGCAGTTAATCATAGTGTAATTCATTCAGAGTGAAACACACACACATACATCTTTTATATAAAATTTAAATAATATAAATGATACATGTAAAAATAAAAGGAAATTACAATGTGAAGCTACTTATTTTGTTCTTATTTCTTGGTCCTTTTTCAAAATATTAAAATATATAGGAAATTACATAGATGCTTAAATTGTGAAGAAGTGAACTTAGAAATACTTAAAGTACATGATAGTACATGTGGTGTAATTTTAGTGACAAAGATATGTATCAAAAATTTTGGTGTAGGATATTAATCATTATGAACTTAAAGATACTTAAAGTACATGATATTACATGTGGTGTTAATTTTAGTGGCAAAGATATGTCTCAAAAATGTAATTGTAGGATATTAATCATTATATTTATTTATTAAATGGATAATTCCTACACATGTAGATTCAACTTACGTAGGTGTGATAAGAGGTTAAGAGGGTGAGAAGTGAGTTCCATAGTCAGTTCATCTAAGTATCATTGTGAGTTCTCTTTTGAGTTCTATAGTGAGTCAAACTTAATTTCATAGTGAGTTATCCTATCAGTTAGCTCCCCCTAATCTTTATTTATATTTTTATTCATCAAGATTTTATAATAGAGCAGAGCATAGTAGTATAAATAATACATTTGGTTAGCAAGGAAGTTAAATATATCAAGAAATAATTTTAAATATTATTCTATGTTTCTAAATACAAGTAGGGTAATTATAGAAGAATAATTGTGTGCTCACTTTACCAAAAGATCACCTACTGACCTATTTTGACATGGTCTTAGAGTGAAAGGTTCTAGTAATGAACATCAAAATATTTGTTTGATTTTTATTGTATATTCTTTGAATTATTTTACAAAAATTACATACTTGTATATTGGCATATAAGGTCAAAATTATGGATTTCGATTTCATATGGCCTACTACCATCTACAATCTATGAGATCTTAGATGCAACATTGAGCATTAGACTAGTGACCTCTATGTCAAGAATTTTGGGATACATGGTTGAATCTAATGTCATTTACATATGTATTTTGTTTCTTACTTATTGTTAGTTAAAAAAATGGTACTTGCATTGCCTTGAGATGCTCATAAAAGAGATTATAAAACATATACAATCTTCTATTCATGGCTTACTAATTTAAAAAACCATTTGGGTTTTTTGAATGACTAATTTAAAGGAGTTTTTTTGGGAAATTTTATTAACCTACTTACCATGTTGTTTCTCTCGATCAAAAAGTCACTCCCTAGTAGAACAAGAAATAAAGGGATGCTGGATGGTGGGAGAATAATATCTAGCACAAAGGTTTTCCTAAGCAATAGGTATGGTGAATGGCTCGAGGTTTTCCCAAGAAATAAATATGTGAGATGGATAGAGGTTTTGATCTAGGTAGCACATCATGTGATGCTAAGAGCTTGGCCTACTCACTATGAGTTATGACACCTCACATGGCCTCACCAATCCTCCTATGATCTCTAATGCTTTGTATAATTAGTCAAAACATGGTTTAAACCTTGATATAAGCATCCACATCATGTAAACCAATCTTTTGATCCCTAATTTATGCATATAGTGAAATTCATTTTTTGACACCCTGAAGGAATCAACTTAAAAATAACATAGACTTGTGTATGCATAAAAACAACAGACAACTAAAATTAATGGTTTAAGGTCCTCAATGGCAGTGCCTTTTCCTTATTGGTCCTTTAATTCTCTTTGTAGAAGTATGAAAACCTAATTTTTTTCTCTAAAATCCTTTTAAAATTAATTATTTTTTAATTATTATTTTTAAATAATTTTTTTTTTCCATTAGTGCCTTGTTTTTGGCATGAGAGCATATAAAGGCAAGTATGAGGAACATTTTTTACCTTTGTTGATATGAGGAGGTCTAGGTATTTTTTATAATTCCAATGAGTGGTTACATAACATGCTTTATGTTTAAACCTCTCTACATTTCTAATCTTTTGTGAAAATTTATTTAAATAGGCCATTAATGACAAAAAAATATTTTGGTATAAATTTTCATTGGTAACTCAGAATCGAGTACCACAATTTTCAAAAGTGCATATTTTTTCATACTCTTTTAATTAGTGTGCTTTATTTTGTAAAATTCACTCAAGTTATAAAGTGCCATATTCAAGGGGTTATGGGCCCTACTATATTTTGTAACATACTTCATGCAATACTTGTTCTCATTTGTATGGAATCATTTTAGGCCCAGTCTAAAGTCCATGTATAGAGTGTGTACTATTATTTTCCATTATTCTAGCTGATATAAGTGGATCCATGTACTATTATATTTTGAATGTCTTCAATTTTTGGTCAAACAATTTGCACATCAAAGAATTCATCGAGAGCTTTCTGGCACTTTTTCTGGAATGTAAAATAGATTCTAGATGCTTGAGATATAGCTTGCTAAAGTATTTTTGTGAAAGGTGAATCACGGGTGTCAAAAAGTGACGTGGCATTGTCCAAATACCCTAAGTGGAACAATAATCATTTGACATGTGGCAATCTAAATTAGATAAAAAAAATTGGTTTGGTGTTTGGTTTGTTTTTATCCTCTGATCTTTGGTAGGTGGTCATATGAGGATCTATGGGCCCCACTATTTGCTCACTGGGGGCCCTCTGTGAGGGTTGACACACTCTTGTGGAAGGGTACCTTGGCCTCCTAATTTTTATGTATCATTATTTTTGAAATTGTATTTAAGTTACAAAGTCTGTTGAAACCCCACCAATGTGGAATAATTGTTTTACACTATGTAATAAGGAGCCACCAACCAACACCCATTAGCTGCCACGCCATCAAACCATCACCACACAAGTTGTGCAAAGAACAAGTCCTAATCGACCATTCTCCAATGATATCCTAAGTATAGGCTTAGCTAATATTAGCACCTAAGTCTCCTTCAAAAGGGATGTTGACACATATCAAAGAGGATGCACACCTATAGAAAGTATGTAATCCCTTCTCCCCCAACAAATGTGGGATAAAGAGATAAGTTTCAAGCACTTAAAAAAAAGGTTGACGTTTCAAACCATGCACCTATTGCGCAAAGGAGATAAGCTTTGACCACTTGTGCTACGGGGGTTAAAGTATTATTTAAGGAACAAAATTCCATTTGAAGATAAGGAAGAAGCTGACTGTGTAAACAAAATTAAGAAGGTTAGAGATTCATTTAAGCCTTGTACGACATTGGGCCATTATTTTTAGGTCTGATAGATATTTTTATAGGAAAGTAGAGACCAGATAAGTTGAATTGCAGACTTGTATTAATTTTGGAAGCCATTTGTTGTACAAAATTAATGGAAACCTTCCTTACTTTGAACGGACCTGGAGACGTAAGCTTTTGAAGCCGAACTCCATTATCAATTTTCTGGTGAAATCTTTTGAATTTCTCTGATATTTATTTTAATTTTGATCTACATTAATTTTGGTTTTAATTTCTTTATACAAAATTAAATGAAAAAGTTGAGAAAAAGTAGATATTTTAAATATGACAAGTGTTATTTTATTTTGTTACACTTGCATTATCAGTTTTTAGATCAATTTTTTGGTATCAGAGTGGTTGTTATTTAATAGTGATTGCTAGTGTATGTTGAGAAGGTCTACATTCCAAAAGGGTAAAAGAAAAATCGTTGAGTAGAATCTGGGGATTGGCTCAAGGTGTGCTTTGGGGATGGCCAAAGAAGAGATGGAATTTGAACAAGCTTTTTTCTGAGCCTTCATGGAGATTAGAAGCATGGTTGAGGAACTATACCGTAATAAATAAAGGAAATTTGAGAATGAAAAAAAAGGTGATTCACATGAATCGAAAGGTAAAGAAACTGAAAAAACTTCTTCATCAGATGATGTGAAAAAAACTATGGAATCTCTCCCTTCACTAAAATTGGATATTAAGTTTGAATTACCAATGTTTAATGGCAAAGTTAATGCTGAAAAGTTAGATAATTGGGTCAAGCAGATTGAAGTTTATTGTAGGGTCCAAAAGATTGTAGGGGATGAATTAAAAATTCATTTGGCTACTCTTTGTATGGGAGGCACATCACTCATCTGGTGGGAGAGTAAGTTGAAGGAAGATAAGCTTCAAAAAGGTAACTCAATTTCTACTTGGAATGAATTTGTTGAAGAATTCATAAAGTAATTTTATCCTTTAGGCTATATGCAACAAGCCATGATGGATTGGCAAAGTTTCAAAAAAGTAAAAGTCCAAAATTTTCAAGATTATACACAAGAATTTAGGAGAAAAGCTTTACTTTTGAATGTTCCTCTTTACACAAAAGAAACACTGCTAAAATATATAGGTGGGATACATAGTTACTTAAGACATATGATTCTTATGTTCCATCCCACTAATTTAGATGTAGTATGTGTACAAGCCACTCATTTAGAGGCTATAGGAAAACATTCAAAAGAATCTCTTCCTAAAGTTAAAAGTAAGCAATCTAATGTTAGGCAATCCAAAGGGGAAAGTTCATTAGGAAAGGGTAAATAGAAATCCATTTTTACTGTTGAAAAAGAATAAGGAAAACCATTTTGTAATCATTGTAAGAAAAATCATGATGAGTCTAAGTGTTGGAAACTACACCTTGAGTTAAGGCCTAAGAGGTTTCAAAAGAAAAAAAAAGAAGACTAATGCTATGGTTCAGGACTTAAGTTTAGATTCAGGTGATGGAACTAAGATCACAACTATGGTATTACATAATGATTCTTCTCTTTCAGTTTCTAGCACTGTCATTAAATGATGTAACTTCTTCTAAATAGAATTTTGTGCATGTTGATAAGAAAAGAAATGAATTTTTCCACATTAGAGTTGTTTCAAAACAAAATAAGATTGACACTCTATTTGATAGTGGTTCACAAGCAAATTTATTTTTTTGAAGAGGGTGTTAAGAAGATAGGATTACAAACCAATCCCCATCTGAAGCCTTATCCACTAGGTTGGCTGTGTGACAATGCAAAGCTACAAGTCTCACAAACTTGTAGACTAAGGTTTGCCATCACATCCAAGTTCGTAGCTGAGGTTGAGTTGGATGTTGTTCCATTGGACATATGTGGGATTATTTTCAGAATCCCATATCTTTATGATAGAAAAGTAATTTTTTATAGAGAGGAGAATAAGTACTTGCTTGTTAAGGATGGCATTGAATATATAGTCAGAGCACATCACATTAAAACAAGTCTTTTCTTGGTTACAGTAGGGAAAATGAAAAGACTAGTTAATTTAAGCAAGACTTTTTGTCTCATGTTGATTAAGTCTAAGGAAAAAGAATACTCTCAGGGTTCTTAAAATTGTGATCCTAAACACAAGATTGAATTTGTTGAAATTATTTCTACTTACGATGATATATTTCAAGATCCTAGGGTCTGCCCCCTAAAAGGGGAGTTCAACATGAAATTCAGCTATTGCAAGATTCTCCTCTCCCTAACATTGGCATGTATAGGCTATCAGTGGTAGAAAATAAGTAAATCAAAAAATAGGTAATGGATCTATTGGATATAGGTATCATTTATCCAATTTCATCTCTTATTGGTTCGCCCATTATTTTGGTGCCAAAGAAAGATGGCACTTGGTGAATGTGTGTTGATTTCTATGTTTTAAACAAAATTACTATTTATAATCATTACCCTCTTCCTCGTATTGATGATTTGTTGGATCAATTAAAACATGTTATTTATTTCACTAAGCTAGATTTGAGAAATGGATATCATCAAGTAAGAATTAATGAAGGTGATGTGTGGAAAACCACCTTCAAAACAAAACATGGATTGTTTGAATGGCTTCTTATGCCTTTCGAGTTGTGTAATGCCCCAGATACATTCATGAGATTGATGAATGATTTTTTTAGACAGTTCCTTGATGATTTTGTTATAGTTTACTTAGAAGATATATTGATTTTCAACAAGTCTTGGGAAGAACATGTGATCCAAATTAAGAAAGACATGGATGCATTACGAAGGGAAAAAGTTTATTTAAAAATGTCAAAATGTGTGTTTCGCAAGACCTCTTTGATATACTTGGGTTACATTATACGATATGGTAAATTGAAAATTGATCTTGCAAAAGTGGCAGTCATTATTAACTAGCCTACACCCACTAATATAATTGAGGTTAGAAGTTTTCTTGGTGCAGTATAGTTTTGGCAAAAGTTTATTTCTAAATTTTCATATATTGCATCACCTTTGCATTCTTTGACAAGTGTGAAACATGTCTTTCAGCAGGGAGGCAAGCATCGAAAGGCCTTCGACACTTTGAAAGAAAAGATAAGTATTGATTCTGTCTTGGCACTCCCTGATATACAACAACCATTTGAGATCGAGATGTATGCAAGTGAATATGCTATGGGAGCTATTTTAATGCAAGGTAATAAACTATTTTGTTATCATTCTGAAGCCTTCACAAGTGCATTAAGAAAATATCCTACTTATGATAAGAAATTGTATGCATTGGTTCAAAGTGTTAAAAAATGGGAACATTACTTAATGGGAAAATAAATAATAATACATACATATCATCAGTTCTTATAGTATCTCCAATCACAAACCAAACTACAACAGTCTAGACATTTTCATTGGATGGGTTTCTTACAATAATTTCATCTTATGATTAAGTATAGAAAAGGTATTCAGAATAAGGTTGCAGATATGCTATTTAAGCCTCCTATGGTTGTTGCATATATTATTTTACAACATGGTTCTTTGTCTCATGAAAGCTATAAAGAACAATATGTTAATGATCTTGACTTTCAAGATGTCTATAAAGACTTGATGAGCAGTAGACAAGTAGAAGAATTGGACTATCATGTACACAATGATCTTTTGTATCATTTGGGTAAACTTTGTATTCCTCAAAATGAGAGGGTGGACATGATTAGAGAAGCACATAATTCTCTTATTTTTGGACATTTTGAAGTTGCTAAAATGGTTACACATTTGAAAATGTATTGTTATTGGCCCTGTATGCAGAAACATGTTGCCAAATATACTAAGGGATGTACTCTTTGTGCTACAAGCAAACCTTAAGAAACTAGGACTTTACACTCCTCTACCTATTCCTAATCGCCCCTTGGAAAATATCTCCATGGATTTTGTGGGGGGTTTGCCTATGACGCAAACAAAACATGACTATTTATATGTGGTTGTGGATAGATTTAGCAAGATGTGTGTTTTGATTCCTTGTACTAAGCAAATTATTGGTGAAGGCACTGCACACTTGTTCTTTAAACATGTATGGGTTCATTTTGGTTTGCCTACTTCAATTATTTCTAATTGGGATTCTCGGTTCATTGGGGAGTTTTGGTCAACTTTGTGGGGACTAATGGACACTAAATTAAAAAAGATCACCACATTTCATCTACAAAATGATGGGCAAATAGAGGTTTTGAACCAAAATTTGGTATATTTACTTTGGGTGTATATCAATAAACATCCAAAGTTATGGGATGAACAATTGTGTTACATACAACATGCATATAACCGGGCACTTCATTCTTCTACTATGAAATCTCCATTTGAGGTATGTTATGGATACTTGCCTAAATCTCCTCTAGATGTTTGTTATGGATAGGATATAGCTGTTGGTGAACCAAAAGAAGCCATTCAAGATAATAAGTTCATTAAACAAATATAGATCATACATCAAATTGTTCATACTCAATTGGAGAAAAGTCAAGTCAAGTATAAGGCTAGACATGACAAACATCATATTGATCACCAATTTGTTGTAGGTGATATGGTATGGCTTCACATTAGTAAGGAAAGACTGACAGGTGAAGGTAAAAAGTTGAAACCAATCCAGTATGGTCCTTTTAGATTATGGAAAAAATTGGTACAAATGCTTTCTGGTTAGATTTACGATCTTACATGTAGATTTATTCAGTTGTAAATGTGGAAAATCTAAAATTGTATGAGTTTACAATGATTATTGATCATGATGAAAGTGTATCTATTCTTTCTATTGATGATTTTGCTCTTGAATATCTAATAGAATTCTAGGAAGATACTATTCTTGATAGGAATGTGTGGACTTCGCGAAGAGGTGATGTTGAATATCTTCATGTTGGTCTCAGAGGGATGCACCCAAACAAGGCCAAATGGATGGAAGTCAGAAGGGTGAGGGAGAAATAACCTCACCTCATTATCAATTAATTTAAACTTTTGGAGGTCCAAAATTTCTGAGTGTGGAGGAGTGATCTAGGTGGATCCATGTACCGTTCCATTTTAAAAGTCTTCAATTTTTGGTTGAACCATTTACACAACAAATAATTTGTCAAGATCATTTTGGCACTCTTTCCAGAATGTAAAATGGAGTCTGGATGCATGAGATATAGCTTGTTGAAGTATTCTTGTGATAGGTGAATCACGGGTGTCAAAAAGTGATGTGGCATTGTCCAAATAGGCCAAGTAGACAAATAATCATTTGACACATGGCAATCTGAATTAGAGAAGAAAAATTGGTTTGGTCTTTGATTTGTTTTTAGCCTTTGGTCTTTGACAGGTGGTCATATGAGGATCCATGGGCCCCACTATTTTCTCATTGGGGGCCCTCAGTGAGGGTCAGTACACTCTTCTGGAGGGGTGCCTTGGCCTCCTAATTTTCATGTATCATTATTTGTGAAATTGTATTTAAGTTATAAAGTCTGTTGAAACCCCACCAATGTGGGATAACTATTTTACACTATGTAATAAGGAGCCACCAACCAACACCCATCAACTGCCATGCCATCAAATCATCACCACATAAGCCATGCAAAGACCATGTCCTAACCGACCATTCTCCAATGGCAGCCTATGTATAGGCTTAGGTAAGCTTAGTGCTTAAGTCTCCTCCAAAAGGGATGTCGACACATATAAAGGAGGCTTTATACCTATAAAAAGTATGTAATCCCTTCTCCCCCAACAAATGTGGGATAAAGAGATAAGTTTCAAGCACCTAAAAGAAAGGCTGACGTTTCAAACCATGCACCTATTACACAAAAGAGTTAATATTTGTCCACTTGTGATATAGGGATCAAAGTATTATTTAAGGAATGAAATTCCATTTTAAGAGAAGGAAGAAGCTAATTGTGTATAGAAAATTAAGAAGGTTAGAGATTCATTTAAGCCTTGTAAGGCCTTCAGCCATTATTTTTAGGTCTGAAAGATATTTTTACAGGCAAGCAGAGACTAGAGAATGTGAATTAAAGACTTGTACTGATTTTGGAAGCCATTTGTTGTATAAAATTAATAGAAATGGTCCTCACTTCGAACAGACCTAGATACATAGGATTTTGAAGCCGAACTCTTTTATCAATTTGCTAGTGAAATATTTTGAATTTCTCTACTGTTTATTTTAATTATGATCTTCATTTTAATTCTATTTTTAATTTATTTATACAAAATTAAATAGAAAAGTTGAGAAAAAGTAGATATTTTAAATATGACAAGTGTTATTCAATTTTGTGACACTTGCATTATCAATTTTCAGATCACTAGCACTGATTTCTCATTTGGAGGCATTTTTTACTGTGCTTAATGTCCCTTTCATGAGCATGCTTTAGGGGTTAATTGCAAATTATTTTATGTAGTTTTACACTTCCTTGGTGTCTTCTCTTAGTCATGTCGAACCATTTGCGAGACCCTATATGAGGAGATTTATTTTATCTCTAGTGATCTGTCTTATAAATGATAATTATACTTCATGGTGTGCTTACATGGAACACTTAATCACACATAAGAATCATATTCCATTCTTATATGGACAAATTATTGCACCCATTGATCCTATTCAGTTTGATAAGTGGGTTAATACTTGTGATAAAGCTTTTTCCACTCTGTTACTACATGTTTCCATGGATATTCAATTCCATGTGGAATATACCGAGTGTTCATGCACTATTTGGAGCATCTTACAGTCTCTTTTTAGAGATCATACTATGACCTACATCACACCAACTCCACTTTCTATTCTCTCTTTTGAGAGTCTTTTACTCTCTCCTTATTATTTTATTTCTTATGGTGATACATCCATGGTGTACATTTATCTTTCTTCTATTGAACCCCCATTACAAGACCAGATTCTGCTAGACATTAGTTGTTTCATTATAGATTCTACATTTTTTCTTATGTAGATTATTACTCTTCTAGAGAATTCATCTACTTGAATTTTGGAGGACATAACTTATTTTAGTGAGAGTATACATATTGAGAGTATTTAAAACTCATATGTTCCTATGGAAATTCATCTTATAGGTCTGAGTGCTTCATTTTTAGAGCAGTATTTAGTTTTGATGGTTATTGAGCTTTGATCTACTCTTCCTATGGACATTAATTCAATGAATGTTCTATATCTAGCGATATCAACTATATGACAATGATTGATGGGCATATGACAAAATGTTCACAATTTAGAATTTCAAGTGGGGGATATAGTGGTAATGCAACATCATAAAAATACAAATATAGCTAAGGAAAATAAATATACATTTGAACCCAATTGGTTAGGTCCATTTGTGATTAAAAACACAAGGGGTACATAGACTTATTAGTTAGCTAGAAAATAAGGAAAACTAGTGAAAAACCTATAAACATCATGCACTTACAAATATATTATACATAATATAATAAAAAATAATTCATAAAAGAAAACTCTTAATTGTACATAACTTATTGACTATTGCATCATGTTATTATATTTCTCATATATGTGATCTATTTGATTAATTATTCTAATCCCTTTGGTTCTTATTGAAATATTGTCCTCTTGCCTCTTCTTTTTCACTTTCTAGATATGAATAGTCCAAAATAGCAATCTATTTTAACATATTTTTCCATTCACCTTTTTGTTGTCATAGTTTGCACTAATAAATTGCATTTTTTGTCAAGTTCAAAACTATCTAGTACGAGTCAAGAATGTCTACCATTACTAATCTTAGTTGGTCAATCCTATTAGGTGCATATTTTCACATAGAAATCAAAAATTGAACCCTCAAATATTTAATATTTTGATTTTTTATACAATTTACTCTATTGTACTAGGAAAATCACTATTTATTCATGAATATTTTTTCTTTTCCTATGATATATTATTCATACATACTAGATACATAGATAAGTGTATAATTGATGGAACAAAGTTGTGTATAGTCCTTTTCATACATATTATGTCTCATACATGGTTTTCCAAATTACAATTCATATAAAATGGGTACACTTTATTTCTACATGGCCATGTCATCATTCCTAGTGCTTACTTCACATTGAAACATGCCATATATTATTTAGATCTATTCTCACTTCTTCTATCTTTGAACATTTGTTTATCACTAATATATATTTTTTTAAGTATCAAAATGAAAAAATTAAAAAAAATGTAAAAATACAAAAACATTCAAAATATTCTAAAAATCCAATATTAAGACTTGAGCATTAATAGACTTTTCACTGGTATTAATGATTTTTATGCATGAAATACATTTTTCACATGGATTGGTATATTTAAATTGCATCTATTTTGTACCATAGCTATATTAGGATCATTTTATCCATAGGTTACATTATTTGTAGGTGATATCATTCCATGATGCCTACATTATTGAACTTGATATTACTTACAAATATATTGCTAACATCTCTATCTTACATTGCATATGTCAATATGCTATTTCATAGGATAAGATCACATCACATATACATGGTATAAACTAAATTTATACTTATGTGTTATTTTGATTTTATTACTTTTACATAGTAGATTAGCATTTTTATGTCTATTATGTATGACCCTTGGCCCTTAGAAGAAATTGCTGAGCATCTCCATGAGGTATTGTTTATGTATGTGTGACATTTAAGCATGCCCATTTTATTTGGCCCTTGGTCCTATTTTATGTGTGAAATTTGAATATATTCCTTATTTTTGACATCATCCATGTCCTTGAGTATGTAAATCTTTCATTTTTTGACATTTGAACATGTCCCTTGTATGCAAACCTTGGTAGTTTGTTATTAAATTTTGTTAAGTTTTTTTAAGTTAGATGAGTGACATAATCAATATCATGCATTATTTAACACATAATATATTAATTATATTACTATGATCTTCATTGATACATTATATTTGGATTTCCTTCTATGTTACATACATAATTAAAATGGCATATATATTACTATGCTAACATACTTTTCACAAATGCTACATTACTTAATGATTACATATTAATATACAATGTCATAGTTAAATTTTATTTTGAGATGATTAAATTTAAAAATAAATTCCATCACCTCAAAATGTCAAAAATTTTATGGTATTTTCATGCATGAGATAAGCATTTTTCAAGAGCAAAAAATAGTTTTAGTATTGAATATAATTTCAATAGTTGGAAAATAATTCAAAAATAAGTCATTATCATAGATTATGGGGGCGTATACTATGCACATGTACTCACATTATAAGATCATAAAAAAAAATTATATAGTTTTGAGTTTATGATACAAGTTCATGCACAAGTTTATAATTAAATTTACACTTTACATCTATATACAGTTACAGTTTCTACTTTACCAATGGGAACATTATACAAATTCATACACACAATGCAATTTTAAAAATTTCAATACCATTTTCTAACTATAGACATGTTAAGACCATGGATGTTCTCCATTCTCTTTTGATCATGCATTCATGAACAAAGTGGAAATTAAATATACACGATATATGAATTGGTTGATTTAGTTAGGTGCATAATTTATAACTTAAAGATTTTGTAACCTCTATAAATATTCCTACAAATCCATTATAGATTTCAAATGTTTCACTTCTTTGAGTTACAAGGAGAAACTAAGTTAAATCAAAGTTTCTAAATCTCTAAATGGGTTTTTATTTTGTATATAGGTGCACATTAAATTTGAAGATTGATCACCCTCAACATTAACATTAGTTCAGCTAAGGAACTAATCCTATCTAAGTTCTTCATGAGAAGTACCAACTCTCCAATGTGTCAAGGAAGCATCATCTTCACTCAAAGTAACAAGAGCAACATTGATTTCAAACATACATGTGTAATCCTTGTTATTTTCAATCTTTTCAAATTCAAGATAAAATTAAATTATTCATTTCACATATGAGCATTAATTAATTTTTCATCATTGAAAGATTTTCCAGGGAACACCTTGCATGATATAGAACTTCTCTTGAAGCAAAGTGTGTTATGTACATTAAGGTATAATCATTTATTTATTATTTTAATTTAAGGGCAGAGGTGGGGGTGCGGGTGGGGGGGGGGGGGGAGGTGGGGTAAGTTTAGACACTTAAACTGGTCATAAATACTTGATTATGTTAGTTTTAGCCCTATTGGTTTCTTAAAAGATAAAATCAAAGATAATGTTTTTCTTTAGGCCAATGAAGGCGTAATTAAACCTTCTTGCTTGGTCTGACCTTATGCAATCAAAAAATAAATTTAAATACCTATATTAATTATTTTCAAAGGATCGTACTACCTTTAAAAACATATATGCAATTTTTGGAGTCAATTAATAGGGCTAAACAATAGATTTTCTCTTTTTTTTTGGTACCTTCTCAGTGAGCACCTACAGGGGTCCAAAATACATTCAAAGTTTTGTTAATCCACAAGATCTATTTCAACTTATAACCATGTGTAGTACGTAGAAAAAAATCTCTAGTAGCTTCACACAAAGTTTTGGAAAATTTCATTAGTTAAAACTAAATTTATGGACCTTTTTCTGTTCATGAACCATGTTCTAGGGTTTCACATAACACATAGAAGCCAAAATTTTCTTAAGGCTAATTTATAAAGTATATGGATTATGTAAATGTTATGAAACCTATAAAACAATCTTAATAACCTAATATAAGCTCTAAAATCTTCTAAACAAACTCATGTAATCCTTTTAACATGATTCAAGAGACTCTAATTGATTGTTGATACACAAAAATAGGGTTTTAAAGGGATACAATGATAAAATATTCAAGTTGAGTGCATGTACAATTAAAAATTGAATGTATATTAGTAATTCATATAAAAAAATCATGAATACAATTATATTAATTGACAATAGACCTTTGTTTATAATAAAATTACAAAGATCCCTATTATGAACTAGTAGATTGTCATTACCTATAAGAGTCATAGAAGTTTTGTCCTTTTGTGATTGTCTTCATCTTGGAATGCCTCCTCCTTTGTAGGTTATATGTGTAAATTGTATTTGGATGCTTCACCAATCTTGGACTGACCAATTTTAGTTGATATTTTCATTAAACCACTCAAACTTAAGATATATTAGATGTCAAGATATTGTTTTATCCTTTACATAACACATTTTGTTTGAGTTGAGTGTTGTGGTTTGGTGGCACTTGTTGTATACTCTGTAATGATTTAAATATTAATATTAGATAAATGAAGTATGATGTTCTTTACGTGAAAATATTATAGTATTCATTTTTTAGGTTTTCAAGTTTGGTGTTGGTTAATAAATTTATGAATAATAGTTGACTTATTATGCATCCCTATTGATGAAAGTTTGTGTATAATGTTATTAATATGTAAAATGTTTGCTAAAGGGTATGGCCTAATGAATTTCCTGTATACATTGGTATGTCATTTATAGGAATAAGTTATCCCAAGTCACCAACAAGTATAACT
>JARHVA010003887.1:357500-367500 GCA_037957365.1 Torreya grandis
AAATAAGATATGCTAATACAAAGAAAAAACCTTGCAGATTTAGGCAAAGCAAAGTATAGAACTATCCTAACTAACTAATGTGGGATAAATCCTCACATAAGACAAACTCACAAAAGGATGAAATAACTAGCTAATACACTAATAAATGTGAGTAATACATACCCTAAAAATAAAGATGTGGATCAAAAAATCAAAGTGCTTCCTGGAAAAGAAAAAATGGATACAAATATATATATAATAGGCCAAAGCTTGTTTCTATCACTAAATAGATCTCTTGATTGTATTATACATTTATTTTTATGCTTCCTTAAATTTAATTATTTCATTGGAATATAATTATGACACAATGAATAGTTTTTATAATTGTCTATCATTGATTAAAATAAGGTGTTTTTAATATTTTGTAAAATTTATGATGGCTTCTAATCTTTGTCCTAGCTCTTGACAATTATTATAATATATTTATCAATTATCATTATATTTTTTATTATAATATTTTATTATTGAGAGTTTCTTTTAAAAAAAAACACATTTTAACATTCTATACACTCTAAAAAATTAGTGTACAATGATCATAACTTTGTGTGATCTTTTATGTGTAGAGTGCATTTAATAGTTTTTGTTATGTGTCAATAAAATTCTAATTTAAACTGAATTTGTTGATAATTTTTAGAATTATAATTTAATTTAAATTTACTTAGCATTATGTATGTTTATAAATAAAAATAAATAAAAAAATTATCTATTCTTCATATAAATCTATTGAGAACTTGTAAGTGTTTTGTAAAAAGTGAAGTACTCATCAAAATATTTTTTTAAGCATATACATTTATGTTTAGAAATACACAAGATTAAGAAATCTGTTTACATGTTTTAGATTTTTTTCAATTATTAAAGGCTTCTATTCTTGATATTATTCTTATTTAGAAGTTTATTAAATATCAAAATAGTTTGATTATTTTATAGTTTAAAAAAATTCAATTTATTAATATAATTAAATTGTTATTTTTTTACTTTAAATTAATTAAAAAATGATAAATTTAAATTAATATCTATCAAATATTATGAAAATAAAATAAATTAAAATATTTATATTTATTATACAAATTATAAAAACTAAAAACAATGAAAACAAACTCTAAAAAATTAATTTATTATAAAAAATCAAAATAAATTATATAATTATATATATAGGAAGCTAAAAGTAAACAATAGAAATATTTCAATTATGTTGACGAAGATTAAAAAAATATTATTATAAAAAAAACAATCATAAAAATTAGTCACTCTTAAATTTTTTGGATTTATAAAAATTATTATTATAAAAAGAATAATCATAAAAAGGTAATCACTCTTAAAATTTTAGGATTTATAAAAAATATTATTATAAAAAAAAACAATGATAAAAAATAATAAAAACTATAAATAACTTTGTATTGATTATGGTTTAAAACATATTATAATAAAAAAATAAAAATAAAAATAAAAAAAAACAATCATAAAAATAGTCACTCTTAAAGTTTTCCAATTTATATAAATTAAATAATCATGTATTGATTATGGTTAAAAGAATATTATAATAATATTTTTTTAAAAATAAACATAAAAATTAGATATTTTTAAAATCCAATCTTCTCAAATTTACACAAATTAGAAAAACAATCAACCACTTAAAGAAAGGAAAACGAGATATAATTATAACAAATACAAATATAAAAAAATATATTACTTTCTACTCATTTTATACATACAATATAAATCTGCTTTGTTCATAGAAAGTAGAACGATATAAACAAATACAACAGACTTAGAAATTTTGCTGCTTTGTTCATAGAAAGTAGAACGATATAAACAAATACAACAGACTTGAAATTTTGTTACACCAAATGACCTCGAACAACATAAAAATTCATAGTACTGACAAACTTAGTAGTAACACTAAACCATAGAATAGCTGAAATAGTAAGAGGGTTCTTCCCGCAGGCAACAACAATCTCCACAGCCAATGGTAGCTGAAATAATTTTTTGTTTTTGATGAATTATAAAATGATGTCATAGATAAATGATTTCCATGCTTATTGGGTAGAATATAATGTCATGCATTCTATTATGTTACCATGCTTATCACTTTCAATTGATCTCCAATGTTTATGATTACTGAAAGAGGAGTGGGTTGTACATCAATTCAATGGTCATTATTGAAAATTTGTAAACTAAGCATCTTGTGTGTTTCTTCATACGATGTGGTAATGCACTGTGCAAAGAGAAGCCATTTTATTTTCTGAAGAATTTGAGCAATGATGAAGTAGTGGAAAAAGCTAAGCAATGCAAAACATGCAAGTGATGAAATATTTCAAGATGACTTTGGTGGTGATGGTAAAGGATAATGATATAGTATTTTATGTAATATCGGACACCATAGAGCTCATATCTTATGCCAGATCCAAATTTAGGGTAGTTGTTTGATTTACATGACTTACACACATTGCAAAGAGGTATATAGCTTGTAAGGTGACAACATCTTCGATTGGCTTAAGGGTGGAAGAGGACATCATGAGCATTGATTTCATTACAATAGTGTTCCACGTCTGAGGAGTGGCTCAAATATGCATTACAGTGGTGTTTACATGCAAACAAGACATTGATGTAGCAGAGTCTATCTTGTAGCTTACATTCATCCATGTTGTGAATATATTAACATCTGGACTGATAAAATCAAGATTAACAACATATAAACTTAGAACCTTAAATGAAAGGGCAAGACAATAAATAATATACAAGTGATAAAAGATTTCAATGTGTGTTAGCCAATGATAATGAGTGGCAATGATAGCATATTATAATGTAAACCCAGATTTAGGACAACATTTGCATTTACAATACTAACAACCATCGAAAAAGGTTTGTAGCTTGCAAGGTGAGAGTATTAACGTATTGACTTTTAATATTGAATAAATTAAATCAATATTACACACATTTCATGTTGAAGGCCATTACAATTTATCGTTTATAAAATACTTCTAATATATTACTATATATATTAAATTTAATATATAATATTATATTATATATATTATAAACTTATTATATTAAAATATGTAGTATAATAAATATTATATATTATAATAATATAGTATATACCGTTAAATTTTACAAGTCTTTCACGGACGGGCAATATTGACGGGAGAACCGAAGCTGTAATAGAATGATGCCACTTGTCAGGCAATATTCTTCTCAATTCAAAAAATAAATAAAAAATATACACGAGTCATTTCAGCAAGGCGAGGTGAAATTAATTTATCATTCACGGTTAGATTCAGTGTCAAACACCAAGAAGATTCAGTGTCAAACACCAGGACGACTCTCTGTGGCTATACTGTGTGGGAAGATGTAAATGAATATCAGAAGTGCTTAACAAAGAAGCAAGGCGGTTATGTTGGAGAGCAGATCAGTCCAGTAATTGCGGATGTTATTGGTAATGTTGTTTTTTCGAACTTTAGTTTACATAACCAAGCGGCTAAAATTAAGACAAAGGGGATAATCTAATAGGTTCAAGGTTCAAAACCCAAAAGCATTTCTTGTATAGCGTCTATGGCAATCCAGCTCGATTCTTTCACCATATATTGAACGAACCCTGCGAGATTCATAAATTGAATTTTCTAAACAAAACAGTTGGAGCTCCGGTGCCGCAACAAATCAATATGTTGATTGATGTTTTCATTTAATGATAAGGGTAAGGCGCAAAATCAATGCACCAATGCAGTGCTATGCAAAACAAATACAACACACTGTGGAATTTTTATTACATTAAATGACAATCTTAGTATTAACACTAAACCATAGAATAGTTCAAATGGTAAGAAGCAGCTTATTGAGCAGGGCATTGGAAGCCTGGAGGAGGGTTCTTCCCACAGGCAACAACAAGCTCCAGAGCCAATGGTAGAAGTGTATTGACGTTCAGAAGCTTAGCCCTGATTGTTGTACACAAACACAGTGCTGCATCTAAAGCCAAAACATTTTCCAACACCGGGCAGCACTGGTTTACCACTGGATTTCCTATGCCTATGTTTATAAGCCCACCAAGCACATCAACACAGGCTCCCAGCTTCACAGCATCAAGTGGACATTTTGCAGCGAGAGTAGTAGGAGAAGTCCATGCCATTATAAGTGACATGGTGGTTCCCACTTCAATCATAACAATGAGCAGCACTGTTACTGACTTTTTCATGCTGAACATCTTGTATTCTGAGCAGATTCAATCAGCCGAATACAATTGAAAAAAACTGTTGCTCGTTGAAGAATATGGAATGAGTGAGTGGGTATTAATAGTTGAAGAATATGGAATGAGTAAGTGTGTATTGACGTGCATAGTTTGCATAGTTGGGTGAGTGGGTATCGGGTGAAGTCTATAATTTCGTGTTTTGCTTGGCCTACCGTCCAAGCTACGAATTTTGACTAAATTTATGCCTTTAGTCCAATCTTTTTGCCATGGAGCCCACAGACATGATTAATCAAAATTTGGTTGTGAATGCTTTAAGTATGTATTTGAAAAAAAAAAAATGATAATGTGAAAAGAAATGTAAGATGAGAAGTTTAAAATGATTAATTATATAATATAGAATAAAATAAATTTTTAAAAATATGTTTTTTTAATAAAATCTTTAAATTATTTTAGATTTTAAAATAATTATAATTTTAAAATAAATTTAACAACAAATAAAAAAATATTTAATTAATATTTAATTAAAATATAAATTTTTAATTAAAATAATAATTGAAAAGTTTATTATTTTGTAGAATACATTATTATTATTTTAATTGTTCTCTTATTTTTTATCATTGGCATTATTTTTTTTAAGTTTTTTCTTTAAAATTTTAATATAAAAATAAACTATAATTATATTTTTTAATCATTTAAAAAAGTTTGTTTTATCTTTTTCATTTTTTTCTTTCTACAAACAAAAATATATTATATGAAAATAATTTTATTCTAATTATATATTGAAAAAAAATAATATATATTTTTAAAAACTCCTAATTAACTATACATATTTTTTTAATCTTTTATGTTAGTATACATCTTCATTTAATTATCTTGCATGCTTTACATTTAGTAATTATGTTTAAGTTATGTTAACAGATTTAGTTTCCTCAAAAAATCCAATAATCTTATTATATGATTGAGATGTATTTTATTCGTCCATTGTAATCATTTTTGAGCTTTGACGGAATGCATTAAAAGTTTTTTAAATTGTAAATGCTTGTTTTTTATTATAGAATTTTCTATACAGATATATTTAATATATGTATTTATTTATTTTTATCAATAACTGTATGTAATTTTTTTGCTGTAAAATTATTTTTCTTAAAAAAAAATATAAACAAAGTTATGGACGACTTTAATGTAAATTATGGTATAAGTTTTAGTTTTTTATATTATTAAATTAAGACCTCATCATATATTGAATGGAATTGTAAACTCCCTCATCATATATCGAATGGAATTATAAACTCCCTTATTATTATAAAGGGATTTGAACCTGAGTCATTAGATTATAATTTATTTTGGTGTAAACTTGCGTAAAATTTTAAATGAATAAATATTTTTTTAAGTAGTTTAAATTCAACTCATATTTAAAAGAAGCAAGTAAAAGTTTGAACGAGTTTAAAGTAATGCATATTATTATCAAATAAAAATTTTAAGATAAAATTTAAATATAGGAAATATCTATCTAAGTATAAATAAAAATAAAGATTGAGACAATAAAAAGTCCAAGAGTTATAATTAAGAAGATTGATTTGTGGAACTGAGAAGAAAACTTATTTCATTAAATTATTATTTTAATAAAATTGATCTTGAAACTTTTTAATTATATATTTATTTTATTTTTTTAATTGAAAAATTTAGAATTATATATTTAAAATAGAGTTTTTTATAGATTAAGTAGTTGTATTTAAGAATCAACATAATCAAGGAACAATTCTGATCATATTTATTTGATTTTCTATATCAAATTTCTAAAAAGATATATACCTTATGAAATAATATAAGAAATAGTTATCCTTACTAATCAAATTTCAACTCTTTATAAGAAATTATATATTTTAAATAACTATTATAAATAATAAAAATAAAAATAAAAATAATAAATCTAAAATAATAAATTATTTAAAATAAATCTTTTTATTTATTGTACATATTTTTAAAAATTATTTATTAATCTAATATTCATTATTGAAATACATAAAAAATAATAATTTCTTAAAATTAATTGATCATATAATTTTAATTAATCTTACATTAATTATTATCATAATAATTATAAACCATAAAATGAAAACTTAACCACCCAAAATAAAAAGACGACCACCATACAATAAAACGTTACTAACAATAAAATGTTACTAATAATAACATGGCAGATTGATATTAAGTCTTGCTTATCCGATCATCCCATCATATATTATCATTTGTTTAAAATTGTTTTTGAGAAGCAAACATTATTTTTTAATCTTTTAAAATTATTTATTAATTTATTACGTTTTTTAACTAATATAATAATTTATAATTATTAATAATTAAATATTTCTTAATCTGTTTAAAAAAAAACAAAAAAACAAAAAAAACAAAAAAAAATAAAAATAAACTATAATTTAAATAAATTATATATTAAAAAACAAATTATACTTAACTTGATCAGACTTATATGTTGAGATGCACCTTCATTTTTATTGTCTTGTTTGTCTTCTATTCAATATTACTAAGTTATGTAAGCAAATTTAATATGCCTTAAAAAATCTAGAGAATTTAGACATGCACAATATAATTAGAAATTTATAATATTTGCATGTTGTGATCTTTTCGAGCTTTAATTATTATTAATTTTTTTAATTTTTTTTTTTTTTTTGGTAATGCATATATCTTTTTATGTTATTGTAATTTTTTAATTGAAAGGTGATAAAAATAAAATGTATTTAATGTATGTATATATTTTATGATAATAAAGGTATTTGTATTGTTCAAAATAAAATTATGTGTCTAAAATTAAATATAAAATTACATTTAAAAGGAAGGTTTTGAATTTGTAGTAATTTGTATTTATTGAGTTGAATATAATCATCATTTTGAATATTTTAGATTTGTTACAATTTACTTTTATTTTTTAAAAATTGATGAAATGAATATATTCACCTTAAATAATTTATTAGTTTGTGTGTATAATTAAATTCAATTTAAAATAACATTCAGATAATTTTAATATTGAAACCTTCTCATATATATATATATATATATATATATATATATATATATATATATATATATATATATATATATATTAAAATTGTAAATTAAAACAATCAAATTAAATTTAAAATTTAAACTATTAACTTTAATTTAAATATAAATCTAAAGTTAATGCACAATTACTCATACAAATTTTTATTTAATATCAATTTAAAATTTAAAGGGATCTAAATAATAATAATAAAATAAAATGACTTACTTCTTCACATTATCATACAACTATAATGATCTTAAATAAAATAAACAATATTTTTAAGAAATAAAATTTAACCTTATCAAGGATGATTACCTCTCAAATATTAAATAATATTTAAAAAAAATAAAACTATTTATCATAATCAAATTTAATATAATTAGCTATGGTTACATCTCAAATATTGGATGCAACCAACTAATATTTTCACATATTTTAAGGTTCCCTTAATCCTCTTAATTGCTTATATGAGATGATTTAATCAAATAAAAAAGTGGATCAAAAAATTAAAATTCTTCTTAGAAAAGGAAAAATGGATGCAAATGTATATAATAGGCGGAAGCTTGTATTTAACACTAAGTAGATCTTTTTGATTTATTATACATTTATTTTATTGTTTACTTAAATTTCATTTTTCTATTGAAATACAATTAAGCTATAATGAATCACTTTTATAATTGTTTATCATTGATTAAAACAGAGTATTATTAGTGTTTTTAAAAATTTATGATGGCTTCTAAACTTTCTACCCGCTCTTTACAATTATTATAATATTCCTATCAATTTATAATTTATTATAATTGTAAATTGTTTTTTGTTTGTTTATTTTTGTTTTTGTTTTTTTGTTAATACATTATATATAATTTAATGTAAACTTTGTGTGATTTTTTTGTATAGAATATATTGATTTTCTTCTCTTTATATTTTTTGTATTTAATAATTTTAGATAAGTTATTATTAATAAAATATTAATTTGAATTAGATTTATTGGAAAATTTTAAAATTATAATTTAATATAAATTTAATTAGTGTTGTATGTGTTTATTAAAAAAATATACAAACAAAATTTATATATTCTTCATATAAATTTATTGAGAACTTAATAAATATTCTATTAAAAAAAACAGTATTCATCTAAATATTTATTTAAGCATACATGTTTATTTTTAAATATACACAAAATTAAGAAATTAGTTTACATGTTATATATATATATATATATATATATATATATATATATATATATAAAATTAATGTTTTTTATTTTTAATATGATTTTTATTTAAAAATTTAGAAAATATCAAAATAATCTAACTATTTTATAATTTAAAAATAAATAAATTTTTTAATATAATTAAATTGAGATTTTTTACCTAATTAATGTAAAAAAATGATAACATTAAATTAATATCTATTAAATATTATGAAAATTATGATATCAAATATTTAATAGATATTAATTATAATTAAAAGAATATTATAATCAAGAACATTTAAAATTAGTCATTCTTGCAATTCAATCTTATCATATTTAAACAAATTAGAAAAACAATCAACCACCTGAAGAAAGAGAAAATGAAAATACAAACGTAAACAAAATATGACCTTCTACTCATTTTATACATACAATATACACCAACTTTGTTCATATAAAGTAGAGCCAAATAAGTCTGAAATTTTGTTACATTAAATGACCTTGAACAACATACAAATTCATAGAACAGACAATCTTAGTATTAACACTAAACCATAGAAGTATGTTGAGGTTCAAAAGCTTATCCCTAATTGTTGTACACAAACACAGTACTGCCTCTAATGCCAATTTTTTTTTCCAACACAGGGCAGCACTGGTTTAGAACTGGATTTCCTATGCCTATGTTTATAAGACTATCACGCACATCAACATAGGCTCGCAACTTCGCAGCATCAAGTGGACATTTTGCAGCGAGAGTAGTAGGGGAAGTCCATGCCATTATAAATGGCATGGTGGTTGCCACTTCAATCACAACAATGGACAACACTGTTACTGACTTTCTGACGCTGAACATCTTGTATTCTGAGCAGATTCAATCATGGGAATACAGCTGAAAAAATATGTTTCTGCAATTTTATGGTTGAAGAATATGGAATAAATAATTGGGTACTTATGGCTGAAGAATATGGAATGGGTAAGTGGGTATTGGGTGAGGCGATTAGATGGCGTACAGAGTTTGCATAATAAGAGTTTGCAAGTAAAGGATATAATTTCGTGTTTTGCTTGGCCAACCGTCCAAACTAGGAAGTTTGAATAAATTATGCTTTAATCACAACAAAAACGGAGACTAAAAAGTCCAGTCATTTTGCCGTGGAGCCGAAGGCCACATGATGAAAATGGCAAATTTGTGGAATTTATAATAAAACAAATTACATCGGAGTAATATTAAAACAAAATTGGTTGTGAATGTTTTAATTATATGTTAAAAAAATGATAATGAGAGAAGGAATTACAGATTTATTGTACTTGTTAAAGTAGGTTTATTTATTTATAATAATTATTAAAATTTTAAATTATTTATATTATTATAATAATTATAAACTAGAAATTTTTTTAATAAATAATTGAAAGAGATTTAATTAACTTTTCATTAAAATTTACCAAATTATATTGCAAACTAGATTCAATTGGAAGTAAAATTTAGTTTGTAAATAGGTCTCTATCGAATCTAAAAAGATAATATTAC